>JAHKKF010526417.1:0-23835 GCA_019740295.1 Labeo calbasu
ACAAAGTCTTGTGACAGACTTTTTTTACCACGCTGGTGCTTGAGGTCTGGTCCGCACGCAAAGGTGGGACACAGATGTTCGGCAGGGAGGTGTGTGTGTGTTGATAAACATCTGAGCCATCCATCACATCAGCACTGACACCTTGGCAGGAAAATATCATACACACACAGACAGGTTTGGGCATGTTTGCTGACTCTGCAGGATTATCTTTAATATAATACAGAGGAATTTCTGCTGGTGGTGTGTCTGTCAGTTACATAACAATAATACAAACTATAGCCAAAAAAAATAAACGCATTAATTAACAGGTATTTTTTGTGTAAACACTACTAGAAAACATATTACGTTTTATATTTTTAGAGAATTATTTTGAAATATTTTGAGTTTCATGTTTTAAGTATAAACATCCCTATATTTATGTTTAAAACAAGAAAAACAATTTACAGGTTCTTAATATTACATTCAATTTTGCTTGACTGCTTGAAGGACGATTAGATATTTTGGTTACACTTATTTTAAAGTAACGTAGTTAAATGTTAAATGTATTTAATAACAGTAAAATATGCATAATATATTACTCAGCATAACACTGCATTACACTGTAAGAACACCTACTAAAAATAAAGTGTAACTGATATTTTAATAGGAAAACAAGACAAAACTACTAATAAGACACATTTTTGCAGTTCAGTATATTCTTATTTTTTAGTATATTAGTATATTCTTATAACTGCTTATCTTATAACTACTTATTCTTTTATATTCTTTAGTGTATTAGTATATTCTTATAACTGCTATTATCAGTTATTATGGTGTCTCACATACTGTGGGTATAAATAAAACGTAAAATTATTTGCTGCAAGTTAAATGTGTAAAACCATGAAAAATACATAATGCAGCGGCCAGTAAGACTGTACTCTCTGATGTTACCACAGAGATTGAGTGCAGAAAATGCAAAAAAGTCTCCTCATATGTCTGTGCCTAATAAAGGCTATAATATAATAACTTACTGATTGTATCTGAACTGATTCTAACCTCCAAACTGTCTCTAGATGTTGTATCCCTGAAGGTTTAAATTTCCATTATCTTTCCATGTCACATATAAAAATCAAAGGTCACCACCTTGAGAGAGCCCTTTTAAAAACATCTGAACAGACATTAACAAACAGACACTGACTAATAATACTGGAATGACACTAGCTATTGTAATAATACTGATACTGTCTGTGTCAGCCTTGTTCAAGGAGTAATAAATACTGTACTCATCAGCAATTTCACGGTCTAACTGGAAAATTGGCTGTTTTCCCACTATTTCTGCTAACCTTGGTGGTTTGAACTGTATCAGAAAAAGGAGAGAAAGTGTCTTGAAAAGGAAGGAATGTGCTGACACGTCAATAACCTTGACTGTGTGTTGTAGCATAACTGTGAGAAAACCACGTTCTGCAGGTTTATGTGACGGTTATGTGACTTAGCACTAGCACTAAAACATGACACTTAATAATAATAATAATATATACACTACCATTTAAAAGTTTATGGTTGGTAAGATTTTTAAATATCTTTGAAAGAAGATTCTTATTCTCACCAAGGCTCCATTTATTTGATCAAAACACAAAATACAGTCTAACTCAAACTTCAGTCACAGATCACACTTTGGCTTTAACCAAACTGGCTCCACTCAACAAAATGAAGCTCTGATCCTCATTTTGGTCTTTGGTCTGGTACTGGTCCATGAAAAATGGGAGAGGTCAACCTCAACCTCGGTGAGGTCAGTCACAGACTCACCCCTCTCATTACAGGACGCTGACCGCCGCCACACACTCACATAAATCACACAGATACACAATGGCAAAAACACACAGGAAGAAAGAGGAAATTATATCTTTCAGATGACAGGATAAGAGAAGGTGCGGATACAAGAGAAGAATAAAAGAAAAAAGTCAACAAATAGTAACAGAATGAGTCACTACACTAATCTATATGCTGAAAGATTACTTTCAAACCTGTCTAACACTGAGACAAAACACTCCTGAGAAAACTTAGCATCATTCACAAAACCTTGTCTCTGGGATTGCCAGTGTACACATTCTTAAAAATGTAGTAATGTAGCTGAATGAAAAGTTTCACTTATTTAAGTGGAAAAAATAATTGATGACGGACCTTTAAATGAAATAATAATGCACACCCGAGGTGGTGATGCCATGGAGTGGCCGTTACACCTCAGGTGTGCATTATTTTCTAATAATTAAATAGACTGAAGTCAATTATTTTGCTTATACTATAGTTACCGCACCTCAAGAAATTGTTTACATATTATATTTAAAGACATTTGTCAGGTTTTTATCCTTAAAACATTTGTGAGTAGGATTAATTTCTTATGCATTTCATCTAACGCCTCAGTTGCTAATTCCAAAGCGTCACTTTAAATTTAGGAACAGAGAATTGAGCTGTTGATGGCAGACGAATATAGCTATTATTAAAGTTATTAGCCAGGGTGAGAGAGAGAGATTAAGCATGTGTTAATCTTCAGTCTATGCGTCAGTCTATGCGTCTCTCAACAGTGTTCGGCGGTAGTGTCTCTATTACCTAGCATATGAGACATTACGTGTAGCTTTGAGGTTATTAAGCTATCAATCGTCAACACGTTTCTGTGCATGTGTATGTTTCTGTGTGTGCGAATGTGTGTCTGTACTGTATGTGTGCGCATTTGTATGGAAGAGAGAGCGGAAGAAAGAGAGTATGCGCTTTCCGTACATAATAAGACATAACTGTGTGGCAAAAACAAGGAAATAATTTGGCTTTTTTATCCTAATGTTTTCTATATGCGCTTGATCAGTGGTTTTATGGGTTTTGGTTTATCAGCATATTAGAATGATTTCTGTAGGATCATGTGACACTGAAGACTGGATTAATGGTTGCTGAAAACTCAGCTTTGCTCTCAACAAAAATAAGTACAGTTTAAAATGTAATAAAATACAGTTATTTGAAAATGCAGAAAAAACTGACTGTATATCTGCTCAAATAATTTTAAGCATAAGATGCATCTTACCTATACCCCGCACATTTGAAAGGTACATTATTTGTGAATTAAATACACTGCATCACATAACCAGCTCCATATATTTGGCTCTTTTGACGTAGTAAACTTGCTTGGTAGCTCACCCGGTATACTGCACTTGTGATGCAAAGCACTGAATTTAACAGGCTTTATTTAAACATATTACAAAAGTGGTGTTTTTTTTATTTTACAATACTGCTGAATATTTCTGAATGGTCTTTTATTTCAGATATAAATAAGAAAAGTATTTAACTTCACAGAACAGCTGATTGACCTGCCGTCATCAACACTTGTTAATAGGTCACCAAAGAAGTTTAATGTACAAAATACAAGTTTTTTTTTTTTTTTTTTTTTTTTAATACAGTAGTAATTTATGTTCTTACTCTCATATATTATGTGCAAAGTGCCACCATAAAAAATAAACCCCTGTTTAGGAAGACACACCCTTCATTCAGTGATTTTTGCATGATGAAAGCACCTCTCACACACCATAACAATGCATAGCTGGTTGGCTCCTCTGCTCATCATGCTTAAATGAGCATCAAATCCCCATCAGAGCAGCTGCCACAGTATTTGCATGGCCCTGTGAAATTGGACCATTCATGGCAATGAAGCAGCCAAACATGCAAAACCGAAACTGCACTGACACTTTGAACTGACAGCGTCTTCAGTGTGAACTCACGACCCTGGAATGACCCACAACTGAACATTTTAATATATCAATTCACTCATGTCTGCTCTTGGCAGACAACGGCAATGATGGAGAACTGGGATGGTGCCAAGCAGTTGATCTGTGACCAGCGGGGGTTACTGCACTAAAATAAACTGCAGAAGATCATTATGAAGAAACTTGTCCCAGATCAGCATTATAGTGCACAGGATTGTGTCAACAAGAAAACTGCGCTAATATTGTGATTCATTTAAACGTTTCTGACACCCAACAACTGAAATTTACAGCATAATTAGTGCTAATGATAATCCAGTACAATTAGAGAGTGTTAGTCTTTCAAACTGGCATAAACAATGGTGTCTTGCTCAACCACTAATTAGTACAACGTTTTTCTTTAGAAAGAATATAAAAATGAATCTTGCACTTCAAATCAACTTCATGTCTGACAGCAAGCCCAGTTTCCACCCAAAATGCTCAGCCCTTGTGAACAATACTCTTAAAGTCATTGCATTAGCTGTCAAAATGTGCAACAGGATCAATTCTTAGTGAAGCTTTCCAAACAGGTCTAAACAGCTTTTAATAGACTGTATCATGGCTCATTTCATTTGAAAGCAAAAGCTGACAGCTTCTTTACAGCATTATTGATGGTCTATCAGTTTATTACTAGATATACAGTATTTGCATACTACATAAAAATAGCTTCACATTGTAATACCTAATTTAACCAGCAAAGGTTCTTTCCGCAATACAATGTTATGATCTTACAAGACTTGTACTGTAGTACATTATTTGTAACTAAATACATTGTAACATTTGTAACTCCATATGTGACCCTGGACCACAAAACCAGTCATAAGTAGCACGGGTATATTTGTAGCAATAGCCAACAATACACTGTATGGGTCAAAATGATCTGTTTATCATGTATGCGAAAAATCATTAGGATATTAAGTAAAGCTTATGTTCCATGAAGATATTTTGTAAATTTCCTACCGGAAATATATAAAAACTTAATTTTTGATTAGTAATATGCATTGCTAAGAACTTAATTTGGACAATTTTATAGGCGATTTTCTCTATATTTAGATTTTTTTGCACCCTCAGATTCCACATTTTCAAATAGTTGTATCTTGGGCAAATATTGTCACATCCTAGCAAACCATACATCAACGCAAAGCTTATTTATTCAGCTTTCGGATGTAGTATAAATAAAATCTCATTTATTTTATATAAGTATTATATATATACATATATATATATATATATAAAATCTCAATTTATATTTGGCTCTTTTGACATAGTAAACTTGCTCAGAAGACCACCTGGTGTACCATTGCACTTGTGATGTTGAGCATGTTTTATTTAAACATATTACATTGTGTGTGTGTGTGTGTGTGTGTGTGTGTGTGTGTGCCAACCATGAAGCATCATAATTATCCTTTATTTAAATAACCCCATATATCCATATATATGTATATAGGATCGTCAGATGAAATTATCATCCCTGTTGCTGGTTATTTAAAACAGGATAACTGTTGAATTATCATAATGTCATAATTATAATACTGTCTGCAAATGATCACAAAGTACTGTTTTTAGCAAAATACTTCAAAAAGTACTGTTGTTATGTTCTTATGATATTACCATAGCATCCTTTTTTTAAATACCCCCTCTGACACGCCTATTATCTAAGCTTGTTATTAATGACAAATTTCAAAACCTTCTTAAAACATTTACAGATCTTAAAAATACACGTTTCAATCTTACTTTTTGACTTCTTAGGTTAAGCTCCGCCCCCTTCCCATTATTCGCACCCTGGACCCAGTCAATTGAAACTGCCCTACAAACTATAAACCAACACGCCAACACACGTCAACAACAAACCCCAAAAGCCAGGTCTTCAATATCTTCCCACGCAAACGAAAGCAGGAAAAACGACACAAAACCCTGTCTCAAGAAGTCTATCGCTGTCTAAAATCTGAAACTGGCATGATGGAACAGTCAAAAAGTTATAGCTATTAAACATCCAAACAATGACTAAAAAGTTAAAAGCCTCCCAGAAATCCAAACGTCCCGTGAGCACACCTGGTTAGGGACAGCAGACCCCTGCCATTGTTGTCTTATCCGCATCTTTTCAGCCGTGTCACACTCCAGAATGAATCGCATATCAGGTTACTTACTGCAACAGTAACATGGAGAAAACGCAAACATGAGCCTTCTCCATTTACAAAACGCGCTGCTCAGAAGTTTGCGCGCAAGATTAAAGACAACCGCATGATCAGTGAGTTTGCAGCCGGATGGACAGAGTTTATATAATAGATTGCAAGTTTTAAAAACGTATGAGGAACTGTTACTATACCTTTTTTCGCAATATACGGACACCCTTAAAACAATCGTCCTCAGTTCCGACTCATTCTCAGTATTCCAATGATTTGGAGGAAGGTTGAATAGTATGCCATGTCCTTTTAGTCTCTATTCCCGGAATAACTACACTTCGCTCAATAGAAGAGCCTGAGAGTGAGTGTGTGAGAGAGTGTGTGTGAGTTGCGCACACCCCTCCTCTCCGCGCTTTGCCCCGGCAGCTCTGCGCGCTCACCTAGTTGTAAACTGAGCCAAGTCTGCGCTTACATCACAGATTACTATGGTGACTTCAAATCCCTGTAACTCCCCACCCAAAATACCTGCCGGATCATCACACAAATAGAAATACATCAGGTTGCAACGTCAAATGAGTTCTAATTTTTCGATTTTAACTTTTTCCAAAGTTTTTTTAATTTGTTTGACTGTTTTTATGTTTAAATAATAGAATCATGGCCTATATGGCCATAGGGAATATCATGGCTTATGTTTTATGTATTTGTGTCACATTTTATTGGCTGTTTTCAAACCAAATACTTAATATTCTAAATTAAATAAATAAATAAATAAATAAATGTGCAAAATTTAAAACATCCATGCTTTCTAGTATTACAACTCATTCAGTAGTGACGACTACTGTACATTTTTTGAACTTGACAATAACACTTGCACTTGAAGTGGATTTCTTCTGCTTTCATTAATATTATTTGTATTGAAGTTTGAGGCAAATACTGCAAAAATCACTGAAATACAGATGTTTAAACAAAATGTGATGCAACACTCCCTGAACTCTCCTCGTTTTGATTTAGCATGAGGTTGAGGACAGGTGAAGGCTTACACAGCTAAACTAAATGCTAAACTCCTCGTGTTGTTCGCAATTCAGCATTTTCCTGCTGATAGTGTTCAGTGGTCAGCAATGTGTCAGCTACAGAACGCCCATACAAAATAAAGACAGAAACATTTGGAATCAATGTTGGGAAAAGTTACTTTTAAAAGTAATGAATTATAATATTGCATTACTCCCTAAAAAAGTAACTAACGTTACATTACTTAGTTACTTTTTATGGATAGTAATGCGTTGCGATAGTTTTTAAATCTGGTAGGGTTTGCCTGTTTGTTTTTAATATAAAAAAAAAAAAAATTGGCAATGTAAAAGCTCTTTCACACCAAAAGCCTCAGGCTGGAGGAAAAATTAGTTCATGTCTATACCGTAGAACGCAGAAGAAGAAAGTCTTCAGCAATTAAAAAAGGAAGAAGAACTAATATTAGTTTATTTTTGCAAAGAACAGCAGCAAAGGCACTGGTTATTAAAACGGGATTAATTACTTAAAGGACATTTGTACTATTTAACATATTTAATTATTTCAGGTTTGCGTTTTATTCAGAGTTGCATTTCACTGTTTGAGGAACACCGAATCTGTTATTTTTTGTGCATGTTCACAATTATTTTAAAATAAAAGGAACATCTAACTCCCGATTTCTCTCAACATGGGGGCAGGAGAGATTTCAATCAGTAAAATGGGGGGAAAAAGTAACTGGCGTTACTTATTTCTAAAAAGTAACTCAGCTATTTTCTTGTAAATTAAAAAGTATTGTGTTACTTTACTAGTTACTTGAAAAAAAAGTAATTTAATTACATAACTTGCCTTACTTGTAATGCGTAACCCCCAACACTGGTCAGAACAGTTCATTTAATAGACATTCAGTGCATCATGCCCTGATTAATACAGGGCCACCTACTCCACCTTTAAAACAAGATATGGTTTTATACTGTTTGTGCAATTATTTTTATAATAGAAGGGCTTTGTTAACTATTATAAAAGCAAATGATTGACCACACAAATAAGGTACAGAGAAAAAAGGTTGGTCAAGTGTATGGATGACTGGGCACTAAACCAATCAAAATTCCTCTCTCTCTCTCTCTCTCTCTCTTTCTCTCTCTCGCTCCCTCTTTCCCTCTCCCCGACTGTGTGTGTGTGTCAACCCGCCTACACTGTTACTCACACACTCACATTCTGCAGCCAAGGACTCTCATTCTTGAGAAGCTGTCAATCACCTCCATTGTTCCCTTGTGTAGGTCTTTAAGAGCAGGTGAGGAGCCTTTTGTTTTCAATCAGAGTAAACACGCAACAGTCCCTTGCTTACCCGCTGTGGGGAGATGTTCGGCCCCTGCCCCCACCTTTTCTCTTTAATACCCCCTGGGGCAATCCAAATAACATTCCACAGGCCCACTGAGTGGATGAGTATGGGCAAAACGAGCGAAAAGAGAACGACAGAGCAAAGGAGTGCATTTTACAGACAGCATGTTGTTCTTCATATCCCAAAATGATACATCCAAAAGTGTTCTGTATATAAATTATCCCGCGTGTGCTGTGTTAAACTATATATATATTGCCGGTCAAAGGTTTGAAATAATTTAGATTTTTTAAATGATTTTGAAACATGTCTCCTATGCTTACCAAGGCCAAATATATTAAATATTTAAAAATATTTTAAATATTTATAAAGTTCCTTTTATAAATATTTGATCACATACAGTAAACTCTAATAATGTGAAATATTATTACAATTTAAAAGAACCATATTCTACTTCAATGTATTTTAATTATTAAAATTATATGTGAAGGCAGACTTTTCAGCAGCCGTTGTTCCAGTCTTTAGTGTCACATGAAGTTTATTTGCTTCTTAAGAAACATTTCAAGAAACAAACTTCTCACCAGTAGTGTACTCTAAGATCTGGTCAGTGCTGAACTTTTCTTTGTCATTTTTCTTAAACATTTTGACTTGAGTGGGAAACTGAACAGAAAATGGAAATTTTAGGGCATGGCCTGACAACAAAAATGTGTCAGTATGATATATGGCGCAGACTTCTCACCTCAGGCAACAACGGCTGGGCACAAGCACTGAAAATGAATTCTTTTGGCCAAAGGGAAAAATATAAAACAAAACCCCACCTGTTCTGACTGAGAGGTCAATCTATTTACAACCTTTTTAAGTACGCTGGGGCTCTAGAGTTTGGTTGGTTATGCTGTTGTGGTGAGAAAGTAAACTATCCAGCTTTTTCAGCATCCAGCTTTTAAATATAAAAATAATTTAGCATATAATGAATGGAGCTAATATTATAAGTCAGCCCAGAGGTTATCCCTGTGGTCATAACTGAAGAATGCGTAGTGTGAGGACAGCAAAATTCACACTGAATATAGTTTCATATTGCGGATGCGTCATTCACTGCACAAACTGCTCATTGTTAGCTGACGAGATAAAATGTTTCTTTAAGTTTTACTACTTCTTTTCTTCATATGATATTTACAGCCAGCAGATAACATAAACCTCAAGATCCGGAACAAACAAAACCTGTGGACAACCTTTGGCTGACCCACTGAAGATCAACAGATAACAAATACACACAAGACACTGTTATAACAAATGGGATACGTTTAGTAGCTTTTACTATAATTTGACATGGTTAAGTGCAGTCACTGCAACCATTTAATGACAGATATATAACCTGTTGTAATGTTTCTTCCAGCTACTACCTGCAGGCAATAAAACTACTGCAGCCAGTGCTTAATGATCATATAAGCATTTTTACTTCTTTTCCCAGTATTAAAAAATTGCAAATTTGTATTGCACATCATAATACCACACTATTTTTATAGTTTGCACATTTTACTATTCATCTGTTTCAGTCATGTGACTTTTATGCTCATATGCCATATTTATGACCATCAGGGAGACAACATAATGGCAGTAAATACAAAAACACTTGCACACACATATAACGAAAAAACACAGATCTTTGGATTAGATCCATACCAGGTCCCAAAAAACATTTTTCCATTTAGCAAAGACCCTAGCAATTTTGACTAGACCTGTGCCGGTATTCGGTAATACGATATATCGCGATAATTAACATGCACAATATTGTGGGCACTTCAAAATACCATGAATAATTAGTTATTACAAATTGCATTAAAAAGAATGCATTTGAAGAATACGTTTCAGCATCGGTTAGTTAGACCCTGTCCCAAATGGCACCTTAAACCGTCATGGTCTTCCTATGAGCATGCACTTTCATGACGTAATGCCACTTTGATTGTCGGGTAGAGGTCTGGTGCGTGATGAATGGGACATCCTATGGTCTCATGGAGTGTGTGATTTGGGACAGGGCCTTAAAATGCACAACACCGCTGTACACTGCGTCAAAGACGCATGCACACTGATGTAAACAAGCCCAACACGGATGAAAAACGCATGGCGGAATGAGTGAAAGTAGTGTCACACAGACCACTGGCTGAATGTCTGATGCAAACGGCACACAAAAGTGGAAACACTTCTGGAGTTTTAAAGTCATCATCAGATTGGTTTGTGTTACGCGTTTTGTTTTTGTGTGTCGCATTCTTTAACGTTCCACCTGGAAACAAAGATGCCATGATGCCAAACCCCCCACGAAAAAAGAAAGCCGTTGTGTTTACAACTGTGAGTATGAGCGCTTATCAGGATCAACTAAAGCTGGATTTTCAAAAGTATGTGAAATATTTAAAGTTTGCTTTTTTACACATCGGTCTGTTATTGTGGGGACATTTCCACACCCCTAAACATGACGCCAAACCACTAGAAGGCAAACCTGCGACCTTTAGCCAAAAAAGTGTAATAGCTAATGCAAACAGAAAAGAGACCAGAGGCAATTTTTTTAATGGATGTCAATGGAGGAGAGGCTTCACTACGCTAAATAAACAGCTTTTTAGAGAAAACATCCCTAACCCGGATAACTCCATGAACCCTCCATGAACCCCACTACTTTCTGTTTGAAATATTAGTTTACTTTCTAAATTTTTTTGTGTATTGCATTATTGTATTTAAATGTTCAGTTCTTTTTGTTATTAGAAAAAAACCTGTTAAATATTTACAACACTTTTTTGCAACTTACTTCAATGTTGTGATAAAAGTGTATATCGTGATAAAAGTTTAAGCAATTTTTGCAACTTAAAAATTTGATACGTCACATGCCTAAATCTGGCATTCACAGATACATGTGTGTATAAACCTGATCTCATGACGAAAACGTACCTGTGAGAACTTTTCCGCAATACGCAAAATACGTATCGGCAAGTACAATTCGTGACATATTCGATGTGAAATGTCCACTGAGTGATGCTAAAAGAGTGTTCATTTTCTTTCCCCAGAACAGATGAACGTACATATAGGACGTTTGGTATGACATTGTTTTGTATGTTTCACTGCAGGTCCAACTTAAAAAATGCTTTTTGAGTGCCGCTGTTACTATAACAAAAGCAAATGTGATGTAAAAACATAATCGCAAGCATGCCATTTTGGCTTGTTTTTTGAAATCCTATCTTTCAGCATTTCAACCCAAGGATTCCACATCTTAAGTCCAATTCCGTGCCGGCTGAGCTACCAAGCTTGTTATGTCTGGAAAGCGAAAGATATGGAACTATAACTGTGTATGAAAAAGATTACAAGTGCTCACTGTTTTATCACATCTAGTGTTTCATTTCTGTTGGAAACTGCAGTGATATGTACTTATTGGTATATATTTCGTATCTTGCGAAAAGTTCCCACAGGTACGTTCTTGTCATGAGATCAGGTAGGTATGTATGTGTCTGTGTGTGTGTATATACAGTAGCCACCGTTTTTGTATTCATATATATTGAAAGAAAAAGTCCATTCATAAAGCAGAAATGTCATTTCGATGCCAACAATCACATCTTTTCTTGATTATACATGCAAGTTAAAGTGGGCGTTTTTATAAGCCTTCAAGTTTCTGTAGAAAGTATTGCATAAGTGGCTATAATATGACAAAGACATTTATGCGATACTTTATACACTATTATAAAGAGATTTAGCCTAGGGCTGTCATTCATCTGTCATTCAACTTTGTTTGTGATGCTAAATACACCAATTTCCACAAATCTGCATTATATGCCTAGTTCAGATACATTAATGGACAAATTCTGGACTTCGGAAGCCAACGTTAGCACAAAAAACACTACCACAGTGAGTGGTTTTCACCTGTTCTCGGAGTCTCTCCTGATGGCCCATGATGGCGGAGGCGTGGTGTGGATACTTCTGCTTCAGATGTTCCAAAAAGGCCTCTCGTTTTTTATCCATATCTGAGGGCTGCATGGCCAGGATCTCCTGTGAGCTGCGCGCTCCGCCCACCGTGTGTCTTCGTGGAACCCCTGCGCGGCTGGATTTGGCCTCACAGCGGCTACCAGGGCTGTTAGAGGAGACAAGCTGCTGTTTACGGGTCAGGTGCTCAGCGTCTTCACTGGAAGTCACCTTTAGATTTCCCTTCAGAGGTTCTAATGAAAAAAAACAGATAAGAAAGGTGGGAAAATATGAGAATGTTTCCTTGTGGACCTCGTTTGTACTTCACATATGGGTATTACGAAAATCAATACGTGTACGTACACACACACACATGTTTAATAAACTTTTACAGATGTCAGACAGATGATTCTCGGATGGAGCTGTCGGGACAAGATTTATAAAATAAAGATGTCAGGTTGATCATCCTCAAGCTAAGGTTTCCAAAGCTGAAAGAAGCAAACATGTTCTAACAAAGCTAACTGTGCGCAGCACGCTAGCGCTGAATGTTTACTTATATCAAATGTGACACGCACACCCAAGACATGCATATCAACATATCATTTGAAACAGCAGATACACTTTCTCAGAAGTGAATAAAATTGAATGCTAAAGTAACACAAAAACATTCAGTCATATTTAGTTAGTGTCATAAGCGCTAAAAGAATCGCAGAAGCACAGAGGAGAAAAGACTGTGTCAGCATAACTGCTGTTGGGAATGACCTGCCTCTCTGATGTATTGCCCTCCTGTGTGAAGCTGGCACACAGATGTTTGTACCTAACATGGGCATTTTTCTCAATAATGGGCACTTAAACAGACTTGAAATATGGCTCAATTGGGATTCACTGTTTACCTCATATATGAGGCGAGAAATCGAAGGCTAACATTCGCTTTGGCACAGCGCTTCTGTTGTATACCATAAAAGCTCATTAAAGGGTCAATAAATCTCCTAAAGTGTAAGAGTGTAAGGTTGAGAAATCCTGAAACCCATCCTCCTCCCCCGTACGTTTGGTGTCACAGGACAGCAATCTATCAGATCTATTTATAACTGTTAAGCTATACACACACTTGTACACACAATCTCAAAGTAAGTCAACAAGAAAATCAAGAAATCCTGTTCCATACAGCAAACATTCAACCCTGTCATTGCAACCTTGCTTTATCACGTCTACATCAGCGTCACAGAGCCCTTACCTTCCCCAGGCAGGTCTGTCCTATTCTTTTCCCCAAGTTCTGCCATGCTCTCCAATACAATGACCCTATAGACACTGGATTTAAGAGTCTGTCTGTACAGAGCAGCTGTTGGCCAAATTCCACAGCCTCTCACATGAGTAAAAGACGCTTTAGCAGTTTACTTTAATGGAGTCTGGATTACTTTCGACTCTTGTGATCAACTCTAGAAACTTGCCAATTGAAAACAGCCCGCTGCATGCTGAGTGTGCGGGAGTCTGTGTGTGTGTCCTCATTCCCAGACCTAAAAAGGTGACAGTGACGTTAACGTTCCCATGTAAAGCTTAGCGAGGGGCCCTAGCCAACAGGTGCTAGATCCATACTTCCTGTCTCCTTCTCGCATTCACATTTCTATTACAGTTTTCTCTCTATAAGTTAAGCTTTCTTATCTTCATTTTTCCCCTACACTGTAAAATACCAAAAAAAACCCACACAATTTATTGAGTCAACTTAAAATAATTTGTTACCCTGCTGCCTTAAAATTTTAAGTTCATTAAAATCAAATAAGTTTAGTTAACTTAAAATGTTAAGATGTAATAAGTGACAACTTATATATTTGAGTTGACTAAAAAAAATTGGTTTGTTATACTTAAAAGCATGGTACCCAGTTGAATCAACTCAAATACCTAAGTTGCCACTTAGTACAACTTAACATTTCAAGTTGACTGAACTCTAAATTTTAAGGCAGTCGGGAAACAAATTATTTTAAGTGGACTCAACAAATTGTTTTTTACAGTGTATGTAATGACAATTTCAACAAATGAGGCACAAAATAAATTAAGAAACTGAGTCAAGTTTTGTTCTTTTTCAACTAAAGGTCACTGAAGGAAAAAGCTTATAGTATATGATGTTTGCAAGTCCAACCTTGCTACCAAAATACAGTTGTACACTTGTACCACATTTGTGGTAAGTGCTTTCTGTTGCTGCCTATAAAAGTCATATACTCCTGTTTGGCAGAATCTTTTTTCCTGGTACATTGTGTCTAATGTGAAGTGATTGTGAAAGAACTGTAATCCTCCAACAGCTGAATGTGGGCGGCTTCTCCGCAGTTTCACGACAAGCAGATTATTCAATAAAGGGTATTTTAAAATGTTTCAAATATCTTCTAATCCTATTCAAGTCTGTCGTTACATCAAAGAGGTGTAAGAATATTTATGTCTGTGTGTGGACGCATACAGTGTGTAATTCATAATAGTTCAGTCAGCTCAGACAGACAGATGAAAACTAATGCATAACACATGGAAAGGAAAAAAGAACCTCTTGTATGCTCTTGTAAGTCTTATATTGTTGTTTTGTTAACTAAACACTATTCCTCATGTCAGGGTAGAGACGCCATGTTTTATTTGACGTGCCTATTAGAAACAGAAGCACAGTTCGTTGGAGAGATTGTACTACTGTGTATCTTGCATCCATTTTTCACCTGACAAAACATTGAAAATATATATTTCTAAAAACATCCAGATATAAAGAATAAATAAAACTCTAAAAAACACAGGTTTAAAAAAATATATAAAAATTAATCAGCTGGCATTTATGCTTATATTTTATGTTTGTTAGTCTGGGATTATCTAAAATTGGAACGCTATCTCATGACCAAGTCAGACATATTTTACGAGGTGGCTAATTTTGTAAGATTTTGTATGATTCGTCTAGACCCCAGTGACGGGTAGGTTTAAGGGTGGGGTTAGGAGTAGGTCATTCGTACAAATTCATACTAATTGGGAAACTCGTAAAATACGACGTCTCGTAAAGACTCATAAAGTACGAATCTTTTCAAGAAGCATCTTGGAGTTTCATGAGCTTGATCACAAGGAAATTAAACTTTAAAGCTGTCAACCCTATTACATTTCTAAATGTACTGTATAATTATATCCAAACGTATATTAAAATTAACTAGATGATAGTTTGTTGACAAATCTTGATGTTGCCTTGAGAAAATCCTAGTTTTAAGGTCATTTTAACATGTTGCTAGCATGTTTTAGAATCTTGCTAGGCACTGTTAGCATACTAACAAAGTGTTGCTATATTACGCTTTATACAACAGTTCTTTCTGGTTCTCGAATCTGATTGGCTATAAGAGTGCGATACTAGAGTACAACAGAACTCCAACAGTCGTTTCACTGTTTGTGTCACGTTTGCCGATGTTGCTGTATTTCTCACAGTGAGGGTCATGGTGGATGCTCAAATCCACTACAATTTTGAAAATAATACTGTTTTGTGTCACAGAATGTAGCTTTAAGAGCTTTTTAGGCAAGAACATACTTGTTTGGACTTCAAATACGCGGTTTAATAAAGATAACGTTTATTTGAAAATTTGCATCAACGTTTTTGAACATGTGGAGTCAGCAGTAAGGACTTTTTAAATTGAAAAATATGCAGTTTTTAGCAAGGAAGTTATTTTTTCTTTCGAAACCAGGTCGTACGCAGCCAACAAATGCACCGAGCAGCGCTGTTATCAGGAATCACACATAACAGATGAAAGGATAGTACGAGCCTATCGGACACTGATTTATTGTGATATGAGATTAAGGAATGAATTTTGTATCAGATGCTGGTAATCACGATCGCTCAGTCAGTCTGACTAAACACAGCTTTTAATACAGTAATACAATAAGCTTTCAATGACGCAACTCAACATTCCTTCGTTACTAGTTCTAAAGTGGCGTTTTGGAATTAGTAACGAAGGCTTGGTCTGAGCTGTTCAACTGTCAAACTTTGATTTGAAACAGTGGCAGAAGGAAGTAGTTCTGCACAAAAGAGGGCTTTTAAAAACACTCCGTTCTTATGTTGTTTATGTATTTACACACTTGTGCCGTCAAACTGTTGTATAAATGCAATATCACACTCATAGATGTCAGATATGGCTGTATATTGGCACGCTGTGATCACCTATCGCCGAATCACAGCCATATCTGACGTCTGTGAGTATGATATTGTTTATTTAACATGTTACTAACATGTTGATACTGTAGGTGTAATTTAGAGTGAGTTCATTAAAAATGTTTGGTACTTAGAGTCCCATTTGAGCAGTCTGTCAATGCAAGTCCTTGGGAATTTTGGCCTATTTGAAAGTCCGCTATTGGAATTTCATAAGTTGGATCAGTTAGAAAAGATACAGCAACATGAGTCAGACAAACCCTATGGTTTGTGCCAAGTTTGATTAAGCTAAGCTTTAAGAGACAGAAATGTTACTGTCAGAAGAAAATGCAACAGTTAAATTTAGCCTGATATGCCACAATACATGTTCCTAACGCTTAAACACATTATTTATCTAATTGCAATTTTTCAAACCATACAAATAATATATTTTAAATACATAATTTCATAGAATGACCCTATTCTCATCTCCCAAACCACACAATCCTCTGTTCCCGATTAAAAAAAATCTCACACTGACCAATGCTGAAGAAGTATAACCACATCCCTTACTCTTTCCCCTGTAAAAACACTTATTATTTCCATTCCAGTCTTCTTCACCTCCTTTAACTTGCAATTCCTGGTCACAGGACACAATGGCCTGACACTTAGCTGTAAACCGAACAGGGCATGTGTCTGTATCCCGGTTCGTTTGGGGTCAGTGGTGTAGGGTTGTGCTCAGTAATGGATTTATGGAGGAATGTGTATCTGTGTGCTACCACTCATAAACTTTCATCTCCTCTCTCTAAAAACAGTGTACATCTCTCTCTCTGGTTGGACAGAGCTCTTTTGTGTGGCTGGGGATATTGTGTTACTGCAGACAGTGACTGACTAAGGGGTGATAGTGGCATTTAATAAGATAAGTGAATCTTACACACACTTTTACATCATACACACAACTTTACACAAGATTGAATTCTCCAAAATATGACCATTTTACTATTCACTTGTGTTCAAAAAGTATATTTAATGAGCTAAAACCAAGCTCATTTTGACTTGTGAAGTGTTCAGAAAACATGTTTGGATCTTTGCAATTCCATTTGTTGGTGTTAACTGCACACACACACACACACACACACACACTTTTTAGCAGATTGCTTACTTTCTCTACACCTCTAATAAGCTCATTTAAAGATTCTGTGAACCCTGAGGCTTTCTGGGTGATGGAATCCAACTGTCAATCACTGTCACTTTTTAGGATGAGCTTCAGGGTTTGAGTGGCAGGGGAACAACTCATCTTCATCATCATCTTTTACTTGGATAATTAACTTTAATCAGATTATGAAAGAATACAAACAACAACATGATACGGGTGTGCCACTTTGCGTCTTCTCCCCTGATCACAATGCTGGGCGGCATGTTCAGCCAATGAGACTGATAAACCCTTAAGACAATACAAAGAATAGTAGGGGCCTTGAGGCAGAATCTGTTTTTATCTCCTTCATCAATTTGTAATCCAGATTCAATTTGACTCGTCTGTTCCAACAAGTTCCCATAGATGATCTTGTTCCCTCAGCCAGCAGCAAGCCAAAGGCAGAAGTCACTGACAAATTCCCAGAGGAAGAAAAGGATTTCTCAACAGAAACCCACAAATATTTCAGACAACGTATATATTTTCAAACACAACATTAATGTATATGATTTATTTAATGAATGAAGAACTGTATTATATATGGTGCCATTGTAACCGCAATTAGTTTATTAACCGCATTAATAAAATGACCACTAGAGACTAAAGCAGATGTCTTTTCTTCTTAAAGTTTACAACTGCCAGACTTTTACACATACACACACTTTATAGGCGCCTGTAAAACAGGTGTGGAGTATAGAAAGCGTGTTACTGTTTTAGTTCCTGCATATGTGCAGGTGAGTAACCTGATTTATTTAATAAGTGCTTTCTGCTGTAAATAAAGGACTTTGTATGTTGTAATGGTGCCACAATGCAGCCTGGTAACATTTTTGCCTCTCTCACAGGAAGAGTTCAGCTTTCGGCCTCCGGTATCTGTTTACAGTGGACGTGATCTTTTGATCTGCAAGCAGAAGAGCAGAACCGGATAACAGTGTCAGAGTTCAGTCTGCTCAACGCTTGCCTTTCATTATCAGATTATGGTCTTATTTATCCGCTGTACTATAGTGCCCTTATTTGTATAAGGCCAAGAATCCTGACCTAGTGCTCTAAAAAGGGCACAAGGAATAAAAATGTCACCAGGAACCTTATCTTGCTGCACTATTAGCAGTGTTGGGAAAAGTTACTTTTGCACTATAATATTGCGTTACATCCTAAAAATGTAACTAACAGCGTGTTCACCGGGGTGTGAAAACTTTTGAAAAGAATGAAAATGTGTGCATTTTTCTAATTTTGTCTAAATATTTTATTTTATTTTCATTTAGTACTGCCCTTAATAAGCTACAGAAGATACTTACATGTTTCCCAGTAGTAAGTTAAATTTACCCTGATCTTCAAATTCAAAAAGTTTTCACCCTCCGCCTCTTAATGCAAGCATCAGTGAGTGTTTGAGCCTGTAATAGTTGCATATGAGTCCCTCAGTTGTCCTCAGTGTGAAAAGATGGATCTCAAAATCATAAATCACATTGGTGGAAAGAATTCAAAATGCTGAAAAACCAAAGAATTTGTGGGACCTGAAGGATTTTTAAAGAAAGCAGGCAATAACTATTCAGGACAAACAAGGGACTCATGAAACAAAAGAAACACCACTGTGGATCATTCAGGTAAAAACAAAGTGTTAAGAATCAAGTGTATGTAAACTTTTGAATGGGGTCATTTTTATAAATTCAACTATTATTTTCTCTTGTGGGCTATATGTGAACGTCTTGATCCCTTTTATTTTGGTAAAATAATTAACATTTTTGAGTGTGTAAACTTTTGTGCCTGTCTGTCTATATCTGCATGGTTGTTTTGGAAGTGACCACAAGAGGGCACTAATTCATTTTCTTGATGAGAAGTGAAAAGACTCTATTCTTAATAGTTTTTGTTCTAAATTATAATTTCTGTTTGTTCGTACTGTGTCGTTTTAGGGTTTTGTCCGCATGTGTGTATTACATGACAGTTTGAATGTCTGAGTTACTGCGCAGTTGGCCATGACTGACCCTTCCCCTTAATAAAGTGAATAAAGAAGCTCTCGCCTGTGTGTTTGTCTCCGTGTCAACGGTCGCCCTGCCAACAGAGGGGCTTGCGGCACCCTGAAGAGAGGAGATGAGGGAGCCGCCTGTGAACAGCTGCTCACACACACATACACACACACCAGTCCTTGCTGTGAGAATTGCATCTTGATTATATTTGGCAGAATGAACTCATGGATCATTCCGCACACAGCTGGAGAAGAGACATTCAAAGGTGTGTGTGTGTGTGAGAGATAGAGAGAAACACAAAAAGAGAAAGAGACAGGAGAAATGAAGAAGATAAATCGGGAAGTGCTACATTGTATAGTACAGCAAGCGGTCAAAGTCATGCTGTCTATCTGTCCGTTGAGATTCAACAGGACTCTGTCCTGGCAGGGATACAGCTGTCTGTCCGACCAGAGACAATAAGATATACAGTCTGTTGAACACAGACACACACACCGTTCTTATCTCAGTCCAGATTCTTCATTCTGTTCATGGGCTTTGCCCAATTACAATTTATGCTTTAATATAACACTGCTGAAATGGCTTTATTAAAATGTGATTAGAATCCATTCACTGCTCTAAAGCGAGATAAGCACCTTCAAATGTCAGTGCTCTTATTCAGACATGACTGCACTCCACCATCTCACACTCTTCATTCTGTCTCACCCATTAAAATTAAACTTGTACTGCCTCACATCCTGATGTTTAAGCAAATTCTGGTGAAGCTTCTTACACGTTTACTATAGAATGATAGGAAGTATACCTTGAACTAACCTTAAAGGGACAGTTCACTAAAAAAAAATGAAAATTCTGTGTTGATTTACTCACCTTCATGTCATTCCAAACCTGTAAGACCTTTTTTCATCTTTGGAACACATATTAAAATATTATTGATGAAATCCAAGAGCTTTCTGGCTCTGCATAGACAGCAATGCAACTGACACATTCAAAGCCCAGAAAGGTAGTAAGGACATCATTAAAATAGTCCATGTGACATCAGCAGTTCAACAATTAATTTTATAAAGCTATGAGAAGACTGACACGGAAGAGAAGAAATTGTTGAATAAAGTCATTATTTTTGTTGTCTTTGCACACAAAATATTCTCATAGATTCATAACATTATGGTTGAACCACTGATGTCACATGACCTATTTTATCGGTGTACTTACTATCTTTCTGTGCCTTGAACGTGTCAGTTGCGTTGCTGTTTATGTAGGGTCAGCTCTCGGATTTCATCGAAACTATCTTAATCTGTGTTCCAAAAATGAACAAAGGTCTTACAGGTTTGGAACGACATGAAGGTGAGTAATTAATGACAGAATGTAGTTAAGGTGGTCGCTATTCACACATTAATTCATATGACTCATGTCATTATTAAGGTTATTTCTTGAATAGTACATGCCTTAACTCATCATTAGTTCATATTAAAGTAATTTTTAATTTAGATTTTAGTACATGATTATTCATGTACTGTTATTAAAACGCATGATTATTTGTTGGTTTGACCGAATGCATAAATAGAAGTTTATTTATTAGTTTAGTGTCGTATACTATAAATAGAAATACAGGGTCATTTAGTCGACGAAAATACAAAATAGTCCACAAAATAGTTTTTAGATGTCTGACAACTCTTGGACTCTTTATAACTTAACTGCATGTAAAAGTGTACTGCATGTAACTGCAGTGTGAACATTCTCCAAAACTTTTGTGATCCACTACAGATAGAAAGTCATACAGGTCATAAATCATGGGGTGAGGAAATGATGACCCAAACTGGCCCATGGCACTGCGCCCGCTGTCACACCTTCATCACACCCCTGGCTCTAAAGTGACCTCTAAAGTATGTGCTCTTTCCTAGATAAACAGAAAGAAAAAAAGCCTGCAGAATCTGACAGCTATTGCTTCATGACCCAATATGGTACAGGAGTAAACCATCAGGGGGCAGACTATACAGTGCAGAGACACATTAAAACCCACAAGTACACACTGCTATTCATCTCATAATTCATGAATCAAGATTTTAATGACATCAACATCTGGCCAAGTGAAAACATCTCAAAGTCTCCCTTTCATTTCCTCTCTGTGTACACAAAGTCTTTCCAGCTTCAATTACTGCAGCCTACAGAAACTGTTTCCCACACAGAGCAGCACTACAGACCCCAACACACTAATATCGTCCAAGACAGCGGTCAGAAACATTTATAAACACTCCGATAGAGAACATACCAGCTTGTGACCATGAAAATGTGAACATGGTCTTAGGCGACCAAGGAAACGCTAGCTTGGTCACAGTTAGTCTATTGTTTTAGAACTTACACCTGACAACTTTTAACTCACTTGGTTTGATATTTTGCTATCTAATGCATTTTTTTTCTTATGACTTTCTTATGTAACACCTTTCACGAAATATCTTCTGTAATATTTCAATATTCAAATATCCTGTTCAAATACTTTTGGAGCCGCTGCACATCAAAATTGTTAATTTTCTTGATATAACTCTGGCGCCCTCCAGTGTCTGGTTCACAACATTCACATACATCTGGCAAAGTGATTTCTTTAGCTGTCACATCAGAATGTCTTCCAGCTTTGCACACATCCTTAAACTATTGAACGACATCATAAACTGTTGAATAACACAACGGATGAGCAGTTTAAAAACTTTAATGCATCTATTTCACAGCATTAATCAGAGAAAAAAAAATCAAATTGATAATGGAAGAATTTAAGTTTTGTTAAAGCGAGAGGCAGAAACTGGTTTAGGGTACAAAATACCACATTATAGAAAAGGAAGGAAATGATACGAAGTGGAGATGGCAGTGAGGTTAAAAAGATGTGAGGCAAGAAAGATGGAGGGCAAAGAACGGAGGACCGCTGAGGGTGACGATATACAAAAAACTGTAATTTCTCTAATGGATGAAGGCTGCAGCAAATGATCTGATTCGCTGTCTATGACATCATCCCTTCTAGGCCGCCTCCCAGTTGGACGATGTCATCAGCACTGAGGCATGTCAGTGCTGTAATGCAGCAGGACCCCAGCTACACACACTCATATACAAGAGCACAGTTTCTGTGTGACACAAAAGCATTTGAGGACAGTCAAGATTTGCATGAACAAAGTCAAATTAGTGTGAAAGAATGACCAAGCGCTACAGGCTCAAGATCACTGTCCCCAATCCAGATTTGTGTCCTGTTTAACCCTGATCCTGTTTCTCACAATCCAGATTAAGTGTCCCGAAAGTCACAGGCAGAAAGTACTAAAGCAGATGCGCATCATCCCTTAATGCCCATGTGATGCAAATCTGATTAACAAATGTCAACATCATCACAAGATTATTTACAAAACACACATTTACTACATTACAAAGCACGATTTTGTTTATGACATCAAACAGAATCTTCTCGGAAATATGTCTGATCAATTCCAAATACTTCAGTTAAACACAGACAGAGATGTTTTGAATGGTCAATGCAATTCAAGCTTCAAGAGGACATGAAAACACTATAACTGATGATTAAAATATCATTAAAATTAGTATATTAACAATATATTAGTACAGACCGACAATGAAGTTTTTCCAGCACTGACAATCTTCTCTGGTTTAACTCGAGAACAAGTTTGACGCATGTATGAATCATTCACAAGAACAGTTTTGTAATCTGGATCGTTTTTTCTTTTTTTCTTTCATGATTTTCAGACGTTTGAGGTCAGTATAATTTTTGGTGGTTATATATTTGGTCAAAAATACTAAAAACAGTGATATAATATAACATTATATAATTTAAATAAGTTTTCTATTAGAATATATTTTATTCATGTAATTTATTCCTGTGATGGCAAAGCTGAATTTTATGTCTTCAGTGACACATGATCCTTTAGAAATTAATTTATGCTACTATTCTAAATTGGCTATTCTAATTTGATTGGAATCAAACCAATCCAGAAAGATTCTCTGGAAAGTGAATATCAATTATCATCAAAAAAGTTGAACTTTCGACCGTCACAAAGGGTCGGCAAAAAGTTAGAAAGGGGCAGGGCCACTTTTAGTAAAATGCCTGTAACTCCTGAACAGAATGAGATATCTTCACCAAACTCTTACAGGTACATCTCAATAAATTAGAATGTCGTGGAAAAGTTAATTTATTTCAGTAATTCAACTCAAATTGTGAAACTTGTGTATTAAATAAATTCAATGCACACAGTCTGAAGTAGTTTAAGTCTTTGTTTTTTTTTAATTGTGATGACTTTGGCTCACATTTAAAAGAAAACACCAATTCATCTCAACAAATTAGAATATGGTGACATGCCAATCAGCTAATCAACTCAAAACACCTGCAAAGGTTTCCTGAGCCTTCAAAATGGTCTC
>JAHKKF010526418.1:0-18080 GCA_019740295.1 Labeo calbasu
GTGTCAATGATTGTCTTCTGGACAACTGTCAGATCAGCAGTCTTCCCCATGATTGTGTAGCCTAGTGAACCAAACTGAGAGACCATTTTGAAGGCTCCTTTGCATGTGTTTTGAGTTGATTAGCTGATTGGCATGTCACCATATTCCACCATATTCTAATTTGTTGAGATAGTGAATTGGTGGGTTTTTGTTAAATGTGAGCCAAAATCATCACAGTTAAAAAAACCAAAGAGTTAAACTATTTAAGTCTGTGTGCATTGAATTTATTTAATACACATGCTTCACAATTTGAGTTGAATTACTGAAATAAATTAACTTTTCAACGACATTTATATTTATTGAGATGCACCTGTAAATAGCTTTATGAATGGTATTTTGAATCATTGATTCACACAATTCGTTCAAAACGTGGATTCATTCAGAAACTAAACAGCGCTGTGTTGCTCTGAGATACGCAACAATTCTGCTATGGCTTCAAAGGTAATATGTTCTCTGCAAAACTGAGCAAAACACATAATATAATGTTTAAAATATTACACATTATCAACTTCTTATTTGCTGAACTGTATAAAATCACATTTAAGCTCGTCATAGATCGGGACAAAATCAGCACTCGTGTCATTTTGCTTTTGCTGCCAGTGCGATATTATGTTATATACATAAATATGACACATACGGGGCATTTTTTTGCACCAATATCTTGAATTTTAAGGCATAATTGCATTTATGAAGTTGTTGTCCTGCATCATATTTGTCAACAGTCAACTGTATAAAATATAAGATGATGTACAGGTCTGGGGGTGAGGCCAGCGTGTTAACTGCGTTAAAATATTTTAATCGCGTTATTTTTTCAAAACTAATAATGAAGTTAACATATTAAACTGACAGCTCTAGTAAAAGCATTTATAATGTTACAAAAGATTTTAAATTAAATAAACACTGTTCTTCTGAAGTTCCTAGGGTATTAAAAATATTCAAACTAAAGCAGAAACCGCGATACATCACCACGGTATATACCGCGGTACTCTCATGGCGTACTAAACGCCTGTGCGTCATTCTGCAGCCACGCAGCCAAACCGCTAGATGGCGCTGTCGACTACAAGAACAAATCGCAGCAGAAGAAGACGTTTGTTTATTTCTGTGAAGCGGCAGAAGAGGAGCATTTGTAAGCATTTACTGGAATTCTTTCACAACATTTTGCTGTTCTGTTATGTAGCTATATAAATAAACAAATATATTATGACGTTTTTGGATCTCTATATATTTATGATTTAAGCTTCGTCTTGTGTGATTAGCCACACCGCTGTCATTAGAAGCTTTAGACAGTCAAGACTCGATTACGTTCATTTCTAATGGATTCGACATTATGTAAATATATTGGACTGAAAACAATGCTTTGTTTCTGTTTCGACAGTTTATTTTAAATGTATTTTATCAGCAGTCGAGTCGCGGTTAAACTTGGGCGGTTAACCATACGCGTTCATGATGGAGTGCATCAGAAAGCAGCGCAATTACAGTAACGATATATTTTCTGAAATATTTTTTTAATATATGTTTGTTGTCAGACTTCAAATTTACACAAAATGTAATGAGATTATAATAATGAGTCCCTATGTTTACAAAAAAAAATAAATGACAGTAATGGGTATAGAGGGTTTGCACTTATGTCACGGCTTTGGTCAGTTACCCGGGTGCGCGGCCATATTGGAGATGCTCGGATGTAAACAACAGCATTGATTGCACCATCGAATATGTTGTTCTGCTAATTTATGCTGTCAAAACCACAGAAAAAAAAAAGTGGAAGCTATTAAATCATATAGAGAAGGACTAGTAAGTAGAAAAGGGTGTGATATTTTAACAAATTAAAGTTAATAGTTGGTAAAATATATGTACAAGCAGTATTAATTAAGATATTAGCCTAATATTTCACATACCTGACTGGAAATGATAAGAACAAACACAAGTGTTTTTAAGACTCTTGCCCTGAAAATCCTGGTTCAGTTTGGCAAACCACAAATGCCTTTTGTTCCTCAGACAGGTTTTTGCACTTTTGTCCTTGATTTGTTATAACTTTTGGCAGTCTATAGTACTCCAGATGTTTTTTCTGGTCCGACCAATTAGTGCAGCCCAAAACATGATGATAATTGACCATTTTCAGCAGCAATAATCAACAAAATAGTTCGTTTCATTTGGTTTAATGGCATTTTTTACGTTCCATGCCGCCAATGTGGCCGACTGATGAATGTTAGGGAAACAACTATACGTTTTAAAATATTTGTTCTTTTATAAATTAGCCCTGGGTGTAACATTTTATTTATGTTAGTTAAAAAAAAATAATTTTAGTATTTTAGTTAAAACATGCATTTAGTAATTACATGGCTTTTTTTTTCTTTTCTTTCTTTCTTTCTTTCTTTTTTTTTTTTAAGTATTTGTTAACTAATAGTAGAATAGTAGACACTGAAGACTGGAGTAATGATGCTGAAAATTCAGCTTTGCATTACAGAAATGAATTATATTTTAAAATATATTCAAATATTAAACAGTTATTTGAAATTGTAATAACTTTTTACAATATTTCTGTTTTTACTGGATTTTTTAATTGAGTAAATACAGCCTTAATGAGCAGAAATGTGGAAGTTTGTTTCTGCTATAGGATAAAAAAAATAAGGCAATTATAACTTTTATCTCACAGACGTCAGAATTGTGAGGTGAAATTGTGAGCAATAATTTGACCTTTTTTTATTTACAGAAACAAGCTTCTATACATTAAGAGACGAATTTCAGAACTATTAAAAATCTTACAGCCCTAAAATTTCAATAGTAGTGCTTATGTACATATTAATGGGCACAATTCTAATGATACATATTTAATAATGTGGCTGTATTTTTACTCATCTGTGTATCTGTGTCTCTGTCAGATGTGGACGAGTGCGCGGAAGGAAACGGCGGATGCCAGCAGGTCTGTGTTAACATGATGGGGAGTTACGAGTGTCGGTGCCGTGACGGATTTCTCCTGTCCGACAACCAGCACACCTGCATCCAGAGACCCAAAGGTAAGAGACTGATCACAACACAGTGATATACAGTCAATGCAGTCACATGCTAACATGCTAACCTTACTATCCCTGCAGTATATAGTGTGTGTACTGTGCACAGTATGTGGATTTTGGATGATTTGTTTATAATAGATTTGTTTACGGTGCAGTATAAATCAGAGTACACTGATGTATACCTCATAATGCAATGCACACTTGATGGATGATCTGAAACTGTTTTAAGAAAATCAAGCACATTTCAAAATAAAGTATTATATTGTTTTAGTATTTTGTATAAGTATATATTTTTTTAGATTTAATTTTAGTGTTTTTTTTATAAGTTTGTTGTTTGCTTTTGTAAGTTTTACTTTTTTTACTTTTAAGTTTTTATTTAATTTTAGTGGGTTTTTTGTAAATTTGTTATGTGCTTTTGTCAGTTTTATTATAAATATTTATATTCAACCTTTTTTAAATTTCAGTTTTAATAATTTTGGTACTGAAACTTGTTGTATTTCAATTATTAAAAATGTTTTTGGTTATTGCATAAATAAATACATAAATAACACAAAAATGTATTTTATTTATTTATTTATTTATTTATATAGAAAAGACAGGATCATTTGCCAATCTGTGATAATTTAGCATTATTCTTATATTTTTATACTGTGTGTTAATATTTTGAGTTGATGTTTTATTTTTATATGTTTAGTTTTTTATTTTAATTTTAGTTTTTGTAAATTTGTTATGATATTATATATATTTTTATATTTATATTTATCATATTTTTTTATTTCAGTTTTAGTTTATTTATTTTATTTATTGGTCAAGGTAACATTTCACATTTTTATTCTGTGTTTTAAGTTTTTAAGTTTTTTCTTTCTCTTTTTCTTCTTCAGTTACCAAAAATGTTTTTAATAGTTTTAGGTTTAGGTAACAATAACTGACTCTGTATACAGTATATACTGTGTGTTATTCAGTAAGTTGTAAGCATGTATTTTATTCTGAACATAGCCATTATTTCTGTGCCGTTTATGTTGTGATGTTAGTGGAAAAGCACCGTCTCTTCAAAGCTCAATCTCAGGAGATGCTTTTGGCCGGCTGAACTCGTCAGTGTTTGCGTTTCATAAGCACACTGTTATTTGAGTCGGGGAATAGTATGTTTCAAACGCTGCCCCTCTAATTCAAGGCCTTTATTGTCTCTATTCTGTCGTTGTTTTCTTTGCTGGAAAAAGTTTGATAAATACCGGCGTTAATCCCCCATATTTCATGTTAATATTAGTTTTATTGCTCCCAGATTAAAACCTCTTGGACGGAGAGGTTCAGGCAGCATAAATCCACAAACGCTTCGATGTGGAAATGCCGTACATTTCTGTTATGATCGGCCGCGGATCTGTTTGCTATTACGCTTATTGTTGCAGCACAATGTGCTTCAGATAGCTGCGGTTTAGGAAGAGACGATGTTGGACAAGCCGACAGCGAGAGTGACGTAACTCATCGTCCCACTGCGACGAGGGATTGACGGTTAGCATGTGTACACAAACGTCAACACATGAGAATGAGAGGAATTGGGTTTCTCCTGCTTTTTGTGAACATTATACGCCACTTGTTTATTTTGTTTTAAAGCAGAGTTTCCCAAACTAGGGTTGGTGTGTTAATAATTGGTGCTTATTTGAAAATTTAGTGCCAACCATCATCTCAATTAGATTTCAACATGACATCAAAATGGTTCATATTTGCTTTTGCATTAAACATCTCTGGTCTTATTTAGCATAAGTTTCTTTATGATGGGGTTACTTCTTCAATGCAAGTCTATTAATTAATTAAATAATAAAAATATTACATTTCTTTTTACCACGAACATGCAAATGTTTTTTTTAAATTATTGAATATTAATATTACTGAAATTTTAACTTTTAATATTTTAATTTTTACGTTTTTATATTAATATTATTTTTTGTAATATTCATAAAAATTGACTGTTAATGTTAGTTAATTTTAATACTACTTAATGTTAATAAAAAAATAAATTATTGAATAATTGTTATTGAATGTTATTATTAATGAAATATTAACTTTTAATATTAATGTTACTTCATTTTAATACTATTTAATATTAATATTTTTTATAATATTAATTACTAAGCTTTATACAGTTTTGTGACCATTAACTGACATTAGAGAGCCATAAACGTATAAATGTGTTTTAAAATGATTGAATATTAATATTATTGAAATATTAACTTTTAATAATAATGTTAGTTGATTTTAACACTATTTTATATTAATATTATTTTTTATAATATTCATAAACATTTACTGTTAATATTAGTTCATTTTAATACTACTTAATATTAATACAAAATAAATTATTGAAAAATTAATGTTATTGAATATTAATATTACTGAAATATTAACTTTTAATATTAATGTTACTTCATTTTAATACTATTTAATATTAATATTTTTTATAATATTAATTTAAAAGCTTTCTACAGTTTTGTGACTGTTCTGTTAACTGGCATTAGAGAGCCATAAACATATAAATGTGTTTTTAAATGATTGAATATTAATATTACCAAAATATTAACATCTGTATTAATATTACTTCATTTTAATACTATTTTATATTATTATTTTTAATTAAAAAAAAAACATGCAAATGTGTTGTTAAATTAGTGAAATATTAATATTATTAAATATTAATATAATAATATATTTTTATGTTATTATTATTATTCTATATTGTTATTATTATTTATTTATATAATAAATACTTTTATAAATACTACTTTATTTTAATACTATTTAATATTAGTGATAATTTTTAGATTTTTAATTAATAAAAAAATAAATAAATTGTAAACTGTTTCATGGAAATCAAGCACATTTCAAAATAATTGAAAAAATATTGTTATATAATTGTAGTCTTTATAAATATTTTTAATTTGCTTTTATTTTATGCTAAGTTTTTTTTTCCAGAAATTTGTTACAGTTTATTATGAATATTCATATTTTGCCTATTTAATTTCAGTTTTCATAATTTTGGTACTTAAACTTATTTAAAATGTTTTAATTGTTTACCTGCATTTACCTCCAATTAATACTTTTCTTGAATAATTAATGTTCTTGAATATTAAAGCTACTTTAATGCTATTTAATATTATTTTAATTTTTTTAATAATATTTATAAAAAACCTTGAACTGTTTTAATGTTTTAATAACTCATTATTAGTTAAATAATGACTGTCCTCGACTGCTAGTATTTCCTAATATTCTTGTATTATTTTATGCTATTATAGTATTTATTTTTTGTTGACTTTGTAATAAACTTAACATTTTTTTAAATAATTGGCTTTATAATTAATTTTAGTTATTTAGTTTTTTATTTCCATTATAAATATTTATATATTTATATTAGGTTTTATTTTTTAATTTCAGTTTTAGTAATTTTACTTATTTTATTTCAGTTAGTTGTTGAGAAAATATTTTTTATTTTCGTTTTAATGTTTTCTGTTCATGACAAACTTAAGTCCTTGACTGCTAGATCAAATTCATAATACATTAATGTTTCTAATAATAATTTAATTAATAATATCATTATTTTAATTTCTTGTAATGGTTCACCTGCAAGTCATTAGAGAATCATGAACATACCAAACATGTTGTTAAAATATTAAAATATTAATATAATTGAATTATCACCGAAATATTAACTTTTTAGTATTACTTTGTTAATCTAAATTAATAATTTTTTTTAATTGTTAGCTAAACAGTGACTGTTTGTCATTGGTTAGCTAGTTTAAACACTCAGATGTTGCACATAGGAACATAGTAACGTAGTAAATTTATTGCTATAAATCCGTGTCTAGTTTCTCCCGTATGCTCGTTATGTCAGTGATCTTTGTGCTTTGCTGTGCAGATGAAATCCAGACATTTCTTTGCATGTTTGTTTTGACTAGTCACCGTGACTCAGTCGATACCTGCGCCAGACACCGACGTCTGGTTGTCTTCACAAACACTTTCTTAAATAAGCGCTAAAGTCTCTCAGATGGACGCAGAGCCGCCGCAGAATGAAACGGGAGGAAATGAANTCTTTGTGCTTTGCTGTGCAGATGAAATCCAGACATTTCTTTGCATGTTTGTTTTGACTAGTCACCGTGACTCAGTCGATACCTGCGCCAGACGCCGACGTCTGGTTGTCTTCACAAACACTTTCTTAAATAAGCGCTAAAGTCTCTCAGATGGACGCAGAGCCGCCGCAGAATGAAACGGGAGGAAATGAAGGCAGTTCACCGCCCGAGGCTGAGCGCTCATTTCATGGGAAGTGCTTTCTAATCAAACAGACGAACGCTGACTGGATGAAGCTGGAGAAAAGTGTTTCTGCTGCATCTCCAATACAGGATTGGGGTCTGTTGTGTCACGGACAGCAGGGAAAATGCGTCCTGCGGCTTTTGTTGCGGCTGTCAAAGGTCGAGCGTTCAATCAAACACTACAGCGCAAACCCATCTGACGCTCTCCACCTTCAGACTCAACAATCCACTAGAAATACTCTATTTCCTGTGAAAATGTCACATTGCAGAAGTAAAATGCATGTTGTAATTGATTTTTGATTTGTCGGAAATACCCATGACATTTTTCTCTAAGCTTAGTGACTTTTTCTTATTTAGGGAATTGATGTACGTTATTTTATGTCACTTTCTAGTCTCTGAGGGCATTTGCATTTACATTTCTGACATTTATGCCTTTGCTAAAATGTAACTTCTATCTGAGCCATTTTCTATGTTGATAGCATTTTTAGTATTTTGCACATTTAATTTAATTGGGAAGCAAACCCATAATAATTCATGTTTTAATTGTTTACCTGTGTGTCACATGACCATTAACCAACATTAGAGAACCATATGCAAATACCTTGTAAAATGATTGAAATATTAATATTATTGAGTATTATTATTGCAGAAATAGTAGCTTTTGTATATTAATATTACTTGATATTAATGGTAATTTTATAATTGTATAATATTAATAAAACTTTTAACTGGTTTTAAAGGAAATTGATAATTTTAAATATTTTTTTTATTGAATTTAAGAACTAATGTTACTAAATATTTAACTGGTTTTAAAGAAACTCAGTCATTTTAATATTAATTTTACTTAATTTAATATTAATTAATATTTCTAAACACTTAACCGGTTTTAAAGGAACTCAGTCATTTTAATATTAATTTTACTTAATTTAACAATAAATATTACTAAACATTTAACTGGTTTTAAAGGAACTCATTTTAATATTACTTTTACTTAATATTATTATTAATTTAATGTTAATTAATATTAATATTTTGGTATCTGTATGATATTAATTTTAAAAAACTATTTTAAAAGACATCAAGCATATTGTTAGCTAAATATTGACTGATTGTTTTTGATTAGCTACTTTGGTTGCTAGTTCAAATTCCTAATGCATAAATGTTTCTTTAATCAAACATTTTTATTAATAATAATAACAATAGTAGTAGTGATAATAATAATAATAATAATTATGACCACCATGCAAGCCTGTTGTTAAATTATTAAAATAGTAATATTATTGATTATAAATATTATTGGAATATTATATTTTTAAAAATAGTAATGTATTATACATTAAATAATATTATACAATTATATTTGTATGTTAATATAAATTACTTAATATTAACTTTTTTTTTTTTTTTTAATAATTTGTAATTTAATCTACTTTATTAATACAAACTAATATTTATTAATATTAATATTTAAACACTGCTAAATACTAATTCCTACATTAATTTCTTTAATTCAAACACTTTTAATAATAATAATAATAATAATAATAATAATAATAATAATAATAATAATAATGACCACCATTAGGGAACTATGAATTTGCAAACCTGTTGTTAAATTATTGAAACTTTAGTATTACAGATTATTAATATTATTGAAATATTACATTTTTTAAAAATAGTGATATATATTTAAATAATGTAAAAGAATATTATACAGTAATATTTTTATAATATTTTATTAATACTAATACACATTACTTAATATTAACGTTTTAAATATGAACATTTTATTATATATTATAATATTCATTATAATATTAATATTTAAACACTTTATAATAACATAAATGTTTCTTTAATTCAGTTATAATGTTCATAATTTGTGAGAATATAAATGTTTAAAAAAATAGTTAAGTATTTTTAAATACCATATGTTTTCATGTTTATTTATTTTTTGTAATGTGTGATAAATATTAATGTTGTCATTTGATTTATTTATTTATTGACTGTTTTTTGTTGTTGTTGTTGTTTTGGTTGAGTTAGAGTCCAGTTAGGCTCAGTGTATCTCCCTTCTGTCAAAAGTGAATTTGAGCCGAACACAAGGGTTACGTATAGTGTGTGTAGTGATTAGTAGCAGTACAGAGTTTCATACAGTCATAGTCTGTCAGCTGTGATGGGTTTAGTTAGTAATGCATCACAGGCTACGAGTTACGAGTCTCACTGCGGTTCCCGTTTTCCCTGCTTTCTCACACCTGCACAGTACAAATAGCGTTTAAAGTTTATGAATGTCAGCCCATGTGTTTTGTGTTGCAGTGGTCTGGCAAATGTTTACTTAGTAATAAAAAACTGCTTCCTTCGTCTTCAAGTGTCGTTTGTTTGAGACTCAGGTGACGCAGAGGCTCTTGCTGGACCGATGACTTACATGAGTATGAATAGACACACACACACACACACACACAGAGCTCTGGAGTGTGTTGGTTAGTGGATGCGTTTCCATCATAGCAGAAACATAAAGAAATTTTGTGCTTAATTTAGGCTTTTTGGCCAATTTGCACAAATATACATGCTGATTTACATGTTTGTGCATTTGCAAACAGCATTTGTGGCATATTTAACTTCTGCAATGTGATGTTTTTTGAGTAAAAAACAATATTGATCTGTTTTAAATGGAGAGGAGAGAGCGAGTTATGTTTGGCTGTGATATAGTGGTGATGTAGTGTTAAAATTTGGCATAATTTGTCCTACATCGTTTAAACTATCCTTCAAAATCCTTCAAATCATGTGTTGTTGAGGAGAGATGTACTTGCACTTTTATTAGCAATATGATTTATGATTTTCACCTACTGGACATTGAAGCTAAAAGACTTGCATTGTAAAACTTGTAAAGTAATTACATTTTGCCAAACATTTCTTGCACAAAATATTCTGGTGGTATTGTGCACAAATTCTGGCATGAAAAGACATTTACTGCAAAAGCAAATAATCATTTTTATTTCATGTTGAAATGTTATTAAGGTGATTCGAGCAATTGTATTTTTTAGTTATAATAATAATAAAAATAATTACTAATACTTGTAATTATAATAATATATAATATATAAATATATAAATATTTAAAAGCTAATTAAATTAAAGTAAATGATGTATATTTATACTGTAATTTGCATAATAATGATATTTTTATTATGGCATTAAAAAGACCAGGGACTTTTAACGCAAAAGTAAAATATGCTGAAATCTGAAGGTGATTCAAGCAATTTTTTAGTAATAATAATAATAATAAATATAAATTATTATGGTTATTATTGCTACTACTTACAATAAACTTATTAAACTTATATATTTAATAATATATATATATATATATATATATATATATATATATATTCAAATTACAGATCAATTTAATTTTTGTTGTTATTGTTTTAGTAATGTAATGTACATAATATTAATAATAAATAAATAATAGATTTCTGTAATATTCATATTCATATTATTATTTTAACTAATATTTAATTTATTATTATTATTATTATTATTATTATTATTATTATTATTATTATTATTATTTGCAATTATAAAATAAAACATTTAGTAATATATGTACTATATATAATGCAAATTAATATATTTTCAAATTACAAATTAATTTGTTTTTTTTATTTTTATTGTTTTTGGTAATATAATATATATAATATTAATAATAAATACATTATATATTTATGTAATATTAATATTTGCATATTAGTCATTTCAGCTTTAATAATAATATTTTATTATTTTAACTAATATTTAATTTATTATTATTATTATTATTATTGTTAGAAATGAAGAAGAAGAATATAATTAAATAATTCATTAAATCATTTTTTATTATGATTTTGGTTTCCAACGATAATGAAAACAAAATAAGGGAGATAAAATGTTACTTTTTAAGTTTAGTAGTTTTCAGTAACCAGTAAAAGTGCACTACAGTTGCTCTTATTTATTATTTTTTTATTTTAATAATTTATTTTCATATTGTTTTAATATATGTATTTATTGTGTTTTGTTTTATTATTCATGTCATTATTTTATTTGTAGTTTTTTTTTTTTTTTTTTATTATTCATTCATAAAGTTGAATGTTTTATGTTTTATGAATTTTTTATTGACACAATTTTGGTTTATTTATTTCTTTTTTGTTTACTTTTTTGTTTAATATATCCAAAGCCAATGAGTAAATAGTCATGATCTCATTATAAACCAAAATAATAATGAGTTTTGGCATAATCAAGCATGTCTTATATGCACATGCAACGTTTTAGCACGCTGCCAATTTGAGAGAAACCCCGTAGAGCGTTTCCGAGGAAAACGTGTCTAATCTGGTCATTCCGATCGCAAGTATTCCAGCGACGCGGGGCTGGAGTTCACATCATTACGAAAGCACGCGAGGATTGTTTTTGGAGCGCATTCTGTACATAAATAAATGCGTAATTGCTCGGCATCAAAGGTGCTCGTCACATGCAATTATCGAATTTCCAGGATTCCGTGCTAAAGACCTGCAGTGACCTGAACTGCGGTCCAACCGCTGGAAATCCAAGAGCGTTTAAGTTTACCTCCATCCCTGAGGTGTCAAACATCAGATTCTCAACCTCATCAGACTGAAAAATCCCACCGCTTTGGGCTGGAAAGAAGAGGAGACGCGGCTCTGCCAAAGCTGAAATGCTTTTGATTAAATGCAATTCTATAACGGAGCCTAATCAAAGCGAAATGCAAATGAAATATCTGTTTTCTTCAGTTATATCCTTTTGGCCTTGTAGAATCCGATCTGCTGGTGTATTTGTTGAACAAACATAATTTGGGGTGGATAAGTGGTTTTCTGCTGTCCGGATCGATTACTCTCATCCCAGTGTTGTTTCTGTGTTTGGTTTCTGTGGAATTGCTTGTAGACAGCAACCGTCCAATAACCGCCGCTTTATTTCCACTCGCTGGAGTTTATATCAACTTGTTAAATTTTTAATGCTTCGTTAGAGTTGTTTAATTGTCTCGCTGTCTTAAACCCTGTGGTTCGTGCGCAGATTTTGACCTTTACAGCTGCATTCACCTTTTCCGCCGGATTAGAGCGACTGTCGTCACATCGGACGTGTGTTTTCGAGCGTTTTCCAAATGAACATGTTTGGGAAATAGGCTAGCTAATTTGTCATTTAGCAGAAACACACATGTTCTGCGTTAACGAAAGCTCTGGTCTTTTGTTTTTTAACAAATGGTCAGTGAAAGGAGGTGTATGTGCTGGTTCTCAACCACAAGAGGTTTTTTAGTTTTATATTCATTTAGTCATTTTTACAAGCAGTCAATCAAGTTTTTGAACATGTCTAAATAGAGTTTATTATTACTATATTTTTATTTCTTAGTAATTTATTTTTCATTATTTATATTTAATTATTTTATTTAAAAAACAATAATTAATCATTTAATATTATTATTATTATTTAAATAGTAATATTTCATGAAATTAAAATGTGTATAAATTAAGTTTAAAATTTAAAACTGTGTTTTTTAAATTATTTTTAATTACTACTTCTTACATTATTAATATAGTATATTATGGTAATACAATATAAAACAAATGGCAGTTGATCAAAAAATGTATAGTTAAAATGTTATATATTATAATATTTAAATGTTATTTAAACAATAAGAATATGAAATATGTTATAAATAAATATTAATCATTTTTATTATTACAATAGCAAATCACATAACATTTTGTATTACATAATACATTTAATATTTAATTGTGAGTGTGTGTATGTATATATTTTATATATAATATTTGTATATTATATTTGCATATATATATAATTATAATATGCAAACAGGAATATTAAACAAATATATTAGAAATAAAATGCAACAATAGTAATAATAATAATGATATAATTTTATCTTACATATATATATATATATATATATATATATATATATATATATATAAATAAATAAAACCGTGATTTATTTAATTGTAATATAATATAATATAATATAATATATAACATGTACTTATTTAATTGATTTTAACAATGTGCATTTTAAATAAATATATTATAAATACAATATAAATAAATAATAATTAATAATATGAATTTAAACTAATATATTATGAATAAAATATAAACAAACAAATAAATAAATAATACATAATATTAATTATACAATAGCAAATAACATAACATTTTATATTACACAAAATATCAAATATATAAAAATATATATAGTTAAAATATAATTATAATTTAGACAGTAAGACTATATATATATGTATATATATATATATATATATATATATATATATATATTGCTTTAAAAAGAAGAATATTAAACAAATACATTATAAATAAAATACAATAATAGTAATATAATAATAATAATAATAATTATTATTATTATTATTGTATCATTTAATATTTCATAATTATCTTACATAATTATTTATTTAATAGTAATTTAATATATAACACAATTTTTTTAAACAATACAAATTTTAAATAAATATATTGTAAATAAAATATAAATAAATAATTCACAATACGAATTTTAAACAAATATATTATAAATAAAAGATATATAAAATAAAACAATAATTGTCTATTGTAAACATACTACATAATATATATACTACAATAATATAATATAAAACATACTTATACTATAAATATAAAACATATGAAACGTAATATAAAACATGCTTTTACTATACAAAATATTAAACCATTATTATTATTATTATATAATATACTATTATGTATTATAAATAAAATAAAATATTAATAATAAATATTATTATTTTCATTATTATTATTATTATTATTATTATTATTACAATAACAAATCATACATTTTATATTTCTCGTGCAATCATTTTGATAATAGGATTGAAAAAATTGATCTTGACACATGCAGTCGCTTTGTAAAGATGGTTAAATGTAGTAGTATATATAACATGTTTATTAGTTTTGTCTATAAAAAAACACTCCATTAATGCTTTAAAAAGTCCCAGGGAGCCACAGTGTACTCTGTTCTTGGAAATCTCAGTCGACTGAGCTTAATATAGCAGGCGTTTTACAGTATACACCCTATAAATTACATTTTATATGCTTCAGGAGCTAGTGTTGGCCTTTAATTGTTCACAGGTAGCGGTAATTACTTCATGTGTTAACCAGTGAACTGAACGGTAATATCTTGTATTTATTTGCTCTTTTCTTTGTGTTCTAGCTGCATAATAGGTCAATCAGAACATGAAACATTTTCTGTGCCATTGAGCGTACTTTGATACGGCCTTTTATGTTTGTTTGGAAACAACTTTGTGTTACACAACGCACACAAAACGCTCCACAGGTTTGCTGTTTGGCTTGTGGGAAAAAGCATGTCAGTAAATGAAGTCTGTATGGTTCATGGGACAGGAGAAGAGAGTGTTTACACATCAGTCGGCGACCAATCAGCACGGCTTTTCACTGCGCCAACTCTTCCAGAAAGGTGCTAAAAACATGAAGATTACTTGTAAATACAAGGACGTCAGATAGCATCCCTCACGTCAGATCGCTGTTATTGTTGGCGAGCCGATCTGAGATGTGGATCAGAGATTCCTGAAGAAATAACTTTGATATTACTGTAGTGTTTTTTGCCTTTTCGTTGTACGAAAATATATGCCTTAGGCTTGCAGGAGAATATTAAGAGTTTCCAAAGAATCTGCTCACCAAGCTGGCATTTATTTGATCCAAAGTACAACAAAAACAGTATAATTTTGAAATATTTTTACTATTTAAAATAACTGCTTTCCATTTGAATATATTTTATAATGTAATTTATTCCTGTGATCAACTTGAACTTTTTAGCATCGTTACTCCAGTCTTCAGTGTCACATGATCCTTCAGAAATCATTCTAATATGCTGATTTGCTGCTCAAGAAACATTTTAATTATTATTTTTATTATTATCATCAATATTTAAAACAGTTGAGTCAATTTTTTTCAAGATTCTTTGATGAATAGAAAGATTCAAAGATCAATATTTATCTGAAATAAAAAGCTTTTGTACCATTATACACTATACCATTCAAAAGCTTGGAGTCAGCATACTTTTTGGGGGGGGGGGGGGGGGGATTATAGAAATTAATACTTTTTTATTTAGCAAGAATGCTCTAAATTGATCAAAAGTCATTATAAAGACATTTATAATGTTACAAAAGATTTCTAATTTCAGATAAATGCTTTGTATTCATCAAAGAAACCTGAAAAAATATACTCAGCTGTTTTTAACATAATAATAATAAATGTTTTTGAGCATAAATCAGAATATTAGAATGATTTTTCAGCTTTGAAATCATAGGAATAAATTACATTTTAAAATATATTCAAATAAAAAACTGTTATTTTAAATAGTAAAAATATTTTACAATTTTAATGCTTTTGCTGTGCTTTGGATCAAGTAAGTGCAGGCTCGGTGAGCAAAAGAGACTTCTTTAAAAAACATTAAAAATCTTACTGTTTTTGACTGGTAGTTTATTTTGGATAATATTATTGTTTTAGCTGTTTTTTAACCACATTGTTTAAATCCATTGTCATTCATTTCCTTTTGAATTTCATCAGTCACTCCAGTTTTTATGCGATTCTGCATAGTTCTCCATGTAATTCGACGAAACTGTATTAAGTTAAGATTAAAGGTAAAGAAACATGCATGAATGAGAAAATAATTTACAGGATGGATTTGCTCCATGTTATAAAGAGCTACTAAAGGGATCGCTGTGATCTTATGTTAGATAGACCAGTGGATCCTCTGCAGTGAAAGGGTGCCGTCAACATGAGAGTCCAAACAGCTGATTAAAAACATCACAGTAATCCACAAGTAATCCACACCACTCCAGTCCATCAATTAACATCTTGTGAAGCCAAAAGCTGTGTTTGTAAGAAACAAATCCATTATTAAGATGTTTTAACTTTAAATGTTGCTTCTAGGCAGTCCGTAATCCATAATAATGCTTTCTCCAGTGAAAAAGTCCATCTCCTTTTGTCTTCCCGCATCAAAATCCACCCACATATTTGTTTACAACTGTTTTTGCTTGTAAATGATGTTTGATCTGAGCATATTTCTTTCTTGATCCAGACTTTTTCACTGAAGAAAGCAATATTATGGAAAGAGGACTCGTATTTTAGCCAGAAGCAGCGGTTTGAAGTTAAAAACATCTAAATGATGGGTTTGTTTCTTACAAAAACACATCTTATAACACCTGAGGGTCAGCAATTTTTTATTTTCAGATGAACTGTTCCTGCAGGCAGAAGTGCTTCCTTGAAAGTTATTTGTTAGAATTTAATAAGACACAAAAATAAGCTTTCTGCATTTTTTTGTGTTTTTATTCTGTCATGTATGACTGTTATACATCTAAGGCTGTGTCTACATTAATCCGGCATCATCGTTTTTAAAAGCTCTCCATCCACATTAGTATTCGCCTTACTGTGCATGTGTAAAACCTTATAAAAGCTCACTGAGGTTGTACAGCGGGACAGTCATAAGTTTTCATGCAGTTGACCCTTCGAAACAAGGTTTCAGCTTTAAAATACTGTAATTTTTCAAGAACTTCAAACGTTTTGTGGCTCTTTAATGTGTCATGACAGAAGACAGAAAAACTGATCGTCTTTTCTTCTTTACTTAAAACACAAAATAAATATCAGAACATATGTTATTTCAACCACAAAAGACGTCAGTGCACAATTTTTCAAGTTTCAAGGTCACCGAAGTTAATCTACTCTCCTGTCAGATTCAGCATTATGATTGGTCAGATGACCTATCAGTCAAGCTCTTTGCGAAGTCAGTTATTCTGGAAGAATAATTTTATTTACGGAAAAATTGCTTTAGTTTCTGACACGCCCAAATCGCGCTCACTCAAGATTATATATTTGATCTAGTGCTGTCAAATCGGTTAATCGTGATTAATCGCATCCAAAAGAAAAGTTTGTTTTTACATATGTGTATGTGCTTTAATATGTACCTTAAGTATATCTTAAATATATACGTGCGTGTGTGTATTTAAGAAATGCACTACTAGTCAAGTTTTTGAATAGTAAGATTTTTAAATGTTTAGATGTTGCCAAGCCTGCATTTATTTGATCCAAAGTACAGGTGCATCTCAAAAAATTAGAATGTTGTGGAAAAGTTAATTTATTTCAGTAATTCAACTCAAATTGTGAAACTCGTGTATTAAATATATTCAGTGCACACAGTGTAACCTGTGGGACGTCAGGAAAGAACCACACGAGGCAGGTCACCATCAACTTGTGTATTATTACTTAAGGAACTGGTGCAACAACGACAGATAACACACTGTGTTCTTCCAGCATATATCCACAAGTACAGAGGCAGGGAAAGGCAGGTCTTAAAGGGACCAACACCCAGATCGCTACAACAGACTAAAGTCTTTGGTTCTTTTAATTGTGATGATTTTGGCTCACATTTAACAAAAACCCACCAATCTTAACAAATTAGAATATGGTGACATGCCAATCAGCTAATCAACTCAAAACACCTGCAAAGGTTTCCTGAGCCTTCAAAATTGTCTCTTAGTTTGGTTCACTAGGCTACACAATCATGGGGAAGACTGCTGATGTGACAGTTGTCCAGAAGACAATCATTGACACCCTTCACAAGGAGGGTAAGCCACAAACATTCATTGCCAAAGACGCTGGCTGTTCACAGAGTGCTGTA
>JAHKKF010526420.1:0-12853 GCA_019740295.1 Labeo calbasu
GACTCGTTCTTCCCGAGTCACATTAAAGATTTGTTCAAAATGAACGACTCGTTCAAGAACTACCCATCACTAATTTGTAGCATCGTGAACATGCATCCCAGAGCCTGTGCTACGTGAACGTTTGTGCTTAAAAAGTATACAAATTTTTATTTTCAGAAAAAAACATTCGCTAAATAAGTCCTCGGCTGGGATCGTTTAGAGATTTTGGAAGTTCAGAAAGACATGAACATCTTGGATGACAAGGGTAAATTATTCTTCTTTATCAGCTAATTGCACAGAAGATTATCAGTGAATAATAATTTACATTTTATAACCTCTACCTCACCGAAAACTTTTATATGGCTTCAAAAGAGTGTGTAAAATAGCGCATGAGTCACACAAAGTCTTACGATGCATTTTTGGGATTGCTTTTCTGTCATTTTTGGATCTCAACAGAAGTGGTCACTTTGAACAACAACAAAATCCTTTTCTGTTCTGTGGAAAAAATAACAGCATATTTGCAAATAATGACAGAAATTAAATTTTTGTGTGAACTAAGATGGTTAAAGGTTTTGCATCGAGTTTTCCATTATAGCATCTAAAATCGTTCACTCTGCATCCTCCTCTCTTTCTCCGTCTCTTCTCAGATGACTCAGCGTAATCCCTCGGCACAACATGAGAGCAAATACTCTGAAAAGAGTCCAGGACCGTGATAAAAGGTTTTGTAAGAAAAGTTTCTTCAGCTGAACACGTCTCCGTGAAAGGACTCCCAAAGATGATGCACTAAAAATAAAGTTTCAATCTTACTGAACTTTTAGTGCTACCCAGATTACTGATGCTATTTGTGTGGTTTGAAACCTAATGCGTCAAAAACGCAGGCGACACTTCCTGGTTTTAAATTGGAGAAGCACACTGAGCCGTTCTAAGGATTCTCATTAAGGTATCGTTAGGGAAATTTGTAGGAAGTCAAGCAAGGTCCACAGTCCAGCAGAATAAGAGTTTTAACATGGCATAATTGAGTAGTTAGTGCCCATCTGGGAACGGCAGGACATCCATGGAATTAAATGGAATTAGGCAGGAATCCCTGAGGAGTGCTAGAGTTATAGGATCTGAAGGGGTCCCTCTCCTCCACACTTCATTTAACTCATGATCCACTGCTCAGAGAGAGCGTGAGAGAGCATGTGATACACTTCCTGCCATATAAAACCAGAATTTCAGTTCAGCTCCTGTTACTTTCAATGGGTTCAAGTTTCTAAGGCGATTTGACATTACTAACAGTGACAGTGTATGGTGTAGAGTGAATTTGCATACTTGAAATGCAGCTTTGGCAAAGTAAACTGGCGTCTTCAACTCACATTCAAGACTTTCTAATCTTCATTTCATTTATGTCATGCACGGTTTAAATTTTACCTTTATAAAGTCACTCAATCTGCCTGGGTTATGGAAGCCTGTTTCTGTCTCACATATCCTTTATATACTTTTACATTTTGTTTAGTTTATTTGTTTACTGGGGCAATGCATATTAATAAACATGGCTGTAATTGGGCCAGAATTAGCCAAAAATGCTATTTTTCTTCTGTTTTGATCAGCTTTGACTGAAAATACAGACTGACTAAATTTTCATTGTCTGAGAGGAATACAGTCCCCTCTTTCCCCACCCCTTGGGGACAGATGAGTAGTTGTTCTAATATTCACAAACTGTTTTAATGGTGAAGTCATGTATAGTCTTAAACATAAGACAAACATCTACATATTTGATCAAGTTATCCCAGTTTAGAATATTTTATTTTTTTTAGTACTGAGCAATGATGAAACTGAACTGATTTCTTATTAAGAGTTTTTAGTGAGTGTTTATATAAAAACTCCAGTGGAGTCTTCAGAGTAGTTATACTAGTGATATGAGAAATAATCATGGAATGCACAAACATCAAAGCAGCCTCTGTTGACATATAATCACGAATAAATCTAAAATTTGACAGATTAAATTTCACCTAGTTACAGACGTTTTCAACCTGAGTCTTAAAAGAAAGTCTGGAATTAGTCAGAACTTCAAGGTACTTACAGTATATTCAGATACAACTTGCAGTCTTTCCCCTTGATACAAAAACATCTGGCGCTATACGTGAGCTGTTAGTTTATCTGTAAACATAACTGTTTTAGCCAAACTGTGACATGAACCAAGGATTCTGTTCATTTGCGACTTGTGACACACCGCATCCGTGTATATAGATAACAGTGCTAGAACAGAAGGATAGACAATCATTGATATGCAACATAAAAAGCAACAGACCCATAATAGATCCTTGGGGAACACCTGTGGATATACTTAAGGGGGCTGACTTATAAATCTGTATTTTGACACACTGTATGCGACCGGACACACATGATTCAATCCCATCTTAAAGTCTCTGGAGAAAAATGAAAACCTAATAATTTAGACATAAAAATTCTGGGGTTTACAGTGTCAATAGCCTTCCTGAGGACAAGAAGCACAATATCTCACAATTGCAACATTTGTGACACACTGTTTCCGTGTATGTAGATAACAGTGTCATCCACATACATTTGGATGTCAGTGTTGGGATAGACAGATGGAAGATCATTGATATACAACATGAAAAGCAATGGACCCAGAATAGATCCTTATAATTCTGTATTTTGACATACTGTATGTGACCACACACACATGATTCAATCCAAGTCTTTGGAGAAAAATTAACAATTTAGACTCAAGAATTTAGTTTCAAAGCCTTCCTGAGGTCAAGAAACACAATATCTTACAATTGCGACATTATTTGTCATATTTGTGACACAATGTGACTTTTTTTTGTGTGTGTAAATTTTATTTTACAATTATGATTGAGTTGGAAATGGGCTTCCACACTAGCAGATTTATCTATGCGTAAGAAATGATTGTACCGTACAATTAGTCAGAACACACTAGCAACAATCTAGAAACTTTTTGGACTCCAATTTTCAAAGATATTTTAGATATATATGCTATAATGACATTATTATTTATAGTAGTGTCAATATTTTAAAATAATTGTAAATAATAAAAACCACTAAATTAAATTCCATAATACTGATAACAAGTTGTTTTTCGAAACAGAAACATTGTTTTCTCTTTTTTCAACAATTTTAAGCCATTCTGCAGCCTCCATGGAAGTGTGCTGAGGCCCCCTAACGTCCCAGCCCCCTGCTTGACAACCATCTATCCGTCCATTTCTCGCTGAGATGCTCAACCACACATATTCACTGTATTAAAATCACATTGACACAAACATCATGGTGATGAAATGACCGGATTAATGCGGACAATCTATGATTTTTCAGTGCTTTTTCTATAATGTTTGCTGCATCAAAGACCAACTTGTGACTTGAACCGTGTGGACACAGCAATTTCAGCGGAACAACAGCTCTACAAAGATAAAAAGCAAAGTTAAACATTCAGCAGACGTGTCCTCTATGCGGATTGAAGCTTAACGTCAGCGTTTCTGAAATTACAGACAGGGCTTCTCATCACAAAGAACAACCTCAGCCAGCCGCAATTTCAGATAAATAATAGCCTGTGAACTCATTTGAAAACATGAGCTGTAACTTTATCTGTGCAAGTAATAACAACGTAAGCTAGCTTGCTATAGCACTTGCAATGCCATTATGGCAGCAGAGCTGACCAGGAAAGTATTATTGTTGGCTTAAACTACAAGTCAAGTGGTCAAATTACCATTGTGAACAGCATTTCATTGACAAAACGCAGGCGTAGGTTCATATGTGGCTTCTAGCTGAAAAGGACAAATAACAATAAGCACTGGTGAAAACAACGAAAACAGTCTTCAGCGGAGATGCTGATTGGATGTGCAGCAAGAGTCTGTTGAATCACACTATGGGATATTTTGTAGTAATTCTGCTGTGTCTCAGTAAAACTTAACTCATAAATCTTTGTTTTACACTGTATATATGATACCAACCTGAGACACAAACTATCCTATTCACTAGATTTGATAATCTCCAGTGAAAAGTGAAGGCTGAATGAGATGCATATTTTTGCAACAGTGAATCTAATCACATACACCTCCACCCCCCTGCGATCATCCTCTCATCTTTTTGGTTTGACTTCAGTATCTGAGACTGAAAGGTAGCTAGCTACCAAGATAAGATAACAAATGCTAATGAATGAATGAGTAGCTTTTGGCTGTATTTAGCAACCTAGACTCATTGGAAAAACATGACTTTACCTACATTTCTGTAAAACTCCAAAATTGTACCTATACACACAATTTACTGTAATTTCCAGCTGAAATCAACTCTAGAGGCAGTAAAACACCATTAGCTTTTATACTTTTTCGCACAAATTATGATTAAGGCGGCAGATTATTGATTAATAAAGATGTTTGCACTGTTCCTTGCACAATACTCTTATATGTTACAGGTATGCGAATGTTTGGGATCCCCTTGCAGAATCTGATAAAATGTGAATAATCTGAACAAAATATATATTTTTTTATTTAGTACTGTCCTGAGCAAGATATTTTACATAAAAGATGTTTACAGTCGACAAGACAAAAAATAGTTGAAATTATTAAAATAACCCCCTTCAAAAGTTTGGGAACCCTTGTTTCTTAATACTGTGCGTGGTTACCTGGATTATCTATGAAAGGTTGTTCTGAACAGTTAAACTGAGCACTGTTCTTCAGAAAAATTCTCCAGGTCCTGCAGATTCTTCAGTTTTCCACCATCTTTTGCATATTTTAACCCTTTCCAGCAATGACTGTGTGAGTTTTTAATAGTTGTGTTTGAGTCCCTCAATTGTCCTCGGTGTGAAAAAATGGATCTTAAAATCATATAGTCACTGGAGGATTTTTCTGAAAAACAGTGCTCAGTTTAACTGTTCAGAACAAACAAAGGACTCATGAACAACCATCACAAAACAAAAACTGTCGTAGATTATGCAGGTAACCACACACAGTATTAAGAACCAAGGGTTCCCAAACTTTTGAAGGAGGGGTATTTTAATAATTTCATTTTTTTGTATGCAAACATGTAAAACATGTATGTAAAATATCTTGCTCAGGACAGTACTAAATAAAAAATAACATGCATTTTGAATGATCTCTTATTTTGTTAAAATTATTCACATTTTCACAGAGTCTGCAAAGGGTTTCGCATGCCATTGTATGTCCTCAAACCAATTTTACCATAGCTTGTGATTTGTAAACTAATACATTTTGACATTTGCATTGCATAACCAGCTGAATATGTATGAATTTCCTGATGTAGCTTGCTCGTTCGCTCACCCGGTAGAGTTCTGTGAATGATAATAGAACTCAGACTTGTGGAAGCAAAATAAACGGGCGTTGTAGCTTTAGCAAATGTAGTTTTTATCTCACGTTTGCTTTTGGTTAGGTTTAGGGTAGAATTTAGTTTAGATGCTACATCATTTTCAAACACGATAGATTATTAACCTTAACTCACCAGACATTACATTTCAATATGCACAACAACCAATGTAATAAAACATTGCCAGTTGACATTACCCTGCCATATAATATTATCTTGCAGAAATGTTGCGACTAGCATGTTTTTTTCAATGAGCCTGGGCTGGTGTTAAGCGGGATGAACTTTTCATATCCTGTTGAGCCTTTCTCTCACTATGGATTTGATACCTAGGATGCCTGATCATAAGATAAGGGTGCTTTTAAGACAGATCAAGTCAACAACACATTAGCTAGCTCAACCATAACAACATGCGGGCTAAATCTGTAGAGGAAAGTTCAGGAGGTCACAAGTCTCTAAAATGCTTTGAACAACTGTAGTGGGATTGAAGCAGTAAGTAAAGCACAGTAGTACTGTATTTAACAAGAAAATGTGAGAATGCTGCTCCCAAAGCCAGTAAAATTTAATGATTTTGGTGGTGTTTTTCCAAAAACATTAAAAAATTCATGAGGGAGCACCTCTAGAAAATAATTGATGAATTGCAAGAATTGCCCTTAGTATACAGAGGAGACTGGGGAAAAAGAGAAGACTGACTTTGAACTATTCGCTGCCATCCAGCAAATTAAAAATCTTTAGCAGTCAAAGTTTAAATGTGGAATTTTGAAGGTCCTGCATGCTTTTGATTTGAAATTCCTGCGTTCATAACTCACCCCCGTGTAAACGACTTATATTAAACCTATAGCAAGATCAAATCTGTGCTGTTGAAAGGGCAGCATAATTATTTGAATCCAGAATGGATTGACAAACAATACATGTTCTGGTCCAATTTAACCTGCGGAGGTAGCGTGTTTAATCATGTTTTTAATATGCAAAACTGTGTCATGTGTGACTAACTTAACTTCATATTACAAAACTGGAATGATTTGCAAATAATGAGCTGGTAATCATGTCATGTCAGGATGATATTTATCACTTGACCTAGAGCAGATAATCTGCAATTGATCAAGCACTCTAAAACACAATTAGCCGTGATTCCTGATGCTCAAATGAATCACAGCTGAAGCCTAACTAGGCCCCAGATACAAATCCCAGCAATGAGACACCATGAGCTTTTCCACCTGAACGCTCATATGATGATGATTTTCATCGCTGTATGTAGAAGACAGCTTGTTTCGTAAATGGAAACCTGATTGTCTATTCAATTTTTAATTTATTTCCCTTCTGCAAATGAAAGCTTGCAGATCGCCAACATTTGTGAGTAATTAAACATATCAGCAGATTTACATATCCCTGTAATGCTTCCTCTTTCATGATGAACTTTAAAAGCCATTTTACACGCACACATGTCAGTATTAAGTGCTGTAAATGCACCCCTGCAGGTATCAAAATGCTTTACAAGCTTCATGTCGTGTGCTCTTTCTCCTTTACTGCTTTGCTCTCGCTCTCTCTTCCTCAGAAACGTGCTACTTAGCTGAAAGAATCTCAGCATGGGAGAGTTTAACATCGAGAACTGCGTTGACTTATTTAACTCAGCAAGGGAGAGAGACAGATAAGAAGTGAGCATATAAAAATACCGCAAGCTATACGGGAGACCGGGGCTGGTTGTCACATCTGTTTTAAAGGGATATTAGGTTTAAAGGGATAGTTCACTTGAAAATGCAAATTTTGTCATCATTTACTCACTCAAGTCATTTTCAACCTGTATGAATTTCTTTATTCTGCTGAACACAAAAGAAGATATTTTGAAGAATCTGGTTAACTGAACAGTTGCTGTTTAACGCTGTTTTCCATATATATACTATAAAGTAGTTATACATATTTTTCCATACTAAATAATTACGACATAAGAAATTAATACTTAATAATTCAGCAAGAACGCATTAAATTGATCAAAAGTGACTGTACAGACATTTACATTGCTACAAAAATATATTACAAAATATTTTACAAACATCTGGCCCTGGACCACAAAATCAGTCTTAAGTAGCACTTATATTTAGGGCAATAGCCCAAAATACATTCCAGTCTGATATGTGATGTGACAAGGGAGAAGAATGAGTTCGGCAAAAGGCGGATTCGAACTCGGGTCAATCGCATCAAAATGCCACTTCTACGCGTTTTACCACTTGCGCCGGTGGAGCCATTATTTAGCAGGCATCTATTGTAATATGTGACCCTAGACCATGAAACCAGTCGTAAGTAGCACGGATATATTTGTAGCAATAGCCAGCATTGTATGGGGCAAAATTATCGATTTTTCTTTTATGCCAAAAATCATTAGTATATTAAGTAAAGATCATGTTCCATGAAGACATTTTGTAAATTTCCTACCGTAAATATATCAAAACTAAATTTTTTGATTAGTAATAGGCATTGTTAAGAACTTCATTTGGATAACTTTAAAAGCGATTTTCTCAAAATTTTGATTTTTTTTTTTTTTTTTTTTTTTGCACCCTCAGATTCTAGATTTTCAAATAGTTGTATCTCAGCCAAATATTGTCCTATCCTAACAAACCATACATCAATGGAAAGCTCCCATTGACCCATAATTGACCCACATGAGTGGCTTTGTGGTCCAGGGTCACATATTCCAAAAAAATATTAACAAAATAAGGCCTTTAAGCATATGCGTAAAAAGGAGCAATGTTTCATTTTGCAAGCAAGTAACCACTTAGATCATAGATAAGACAATTTACAGCCATTGCAGGCAGTTTACTAGGGAAAAACATGTTTTTTAAAGCCTTTTAATAGCACCACCTATGGTCCGATCTACATAAAAGTATGTGTGTTTGTTTATAATCATATTTCAAATGTGCTCACCTATTTACGTGAAGTTCTGAAATTTCGCTTTGGAGATATAGGTTTTTGCATGGACTTGACCATGCCCCTTTTCTAAATGAATATAGCTACCCAAAGGGTACTTTTTTTTCTGGATAATTATTGATTAGAGATTCCAGAGAATTGTACTGCAGTGGTTTTATTGAGGATGAAAAAAAACCTAGGACTTATTCACAGAAGCAGGTTTTTAACGCAACTGAGAATATTTAATGAACAATTTGATTGACAGCAGTGGTTCTTAAGGTCCTTAGTTGCTCAGAACGAGAAGATTCTATATATATATGTATATATAATGATATCAATATTGTGTGGAAGTGTGAAATACCACAAGATTTCGGAGGCATAAAACTTGTTAGCGTCACCTAGTGGCTAATTGCTTTAAAAATTCTTACAGGTCTCTGGGGCCATGAGTTGAACTTGAACACTGAGTTAATTTTACTTAAATACTTTTCTGACTTTGGCAAAAAATATCTCTTTCCATTCAAGAGTTATAGGTGTTTTAGTAAAAGCGTCCCATCGCAACGGTGATATTGATATTCACTCTCCAGAGAACCTTTCTGCACTAGTTTGGTTCCGATCAGGTGAAAAATCTAGGTTCACAAAAGTAACTTTGTACTTTTGACTGTTGTAGCGCCACCTTCAGGCCAACTGGGACGAGCTTTGTTGATGTCATAGAGGGTGAGAGTATTACCATCCCTCCAAGTTTTAATCTCTACAATTAATGATTTGGTCTGCCTGATCAGTTTTGTGTGTAGAATGCTAATCCTTGGCCATTCTAACAATTACAATAGAGTTTCAGCACTACATGCCTGAACCTCTAAAGATCTTTATATTAAATAATGAATTAAAAAAAACAAACAAAAAAAAAAACTGTAGCACCAAATTAGCATATTAGAATGATTTCTGAAGGATCATGTGACACTGAAGTAATGACTGCTGAGAATTTAGCTTTGCCATCACAGTAATAAATTACATTTTAAAATAAAATATAGTTATTTTAAATTGTAATAACGTTTCACAAGATTACAGAACTTACTGTATTTTTTTAAAAAATCATGCTGACCTCAAACTGGTTTCACACCAAATGTCCCATAATAAGCAATCTAAAGCAAAAAAGAGAGTTTTGGCATCCCTGTAGGATTACTGCATAATTTAGTATAGGTGTGACTTAGGTGACTTAATTTATCATGCTAAATGCCAATTACTAAAGAAGGTAGACATATGAACCGACCAGGTAACCAAAGAGCTCCCTAGAATAGGCTATGGACATTTATATATATTCACTGCATAACCATCCATATCACATTAATTTACTTCTACAGCTTCCATTCACCCTTTCTATCTTTGTCTTTTTTTTTATCTGCCTTGATGATTTTTACACATGTGTAGTCCACCGTTTGGACACTTGGAATACTGGTGTGTGACAATATCTGCTTTTTTATTAATTTTATGTCACTTTAAGTGGCCATTTATCAGAGATTTCACTGTGTGCAGGCCAATCATGATCCAATCCATCAGGGCAGCAGCTCTTATTAGGATTCTAAAAGTCAGTGTGGATGCATTAATGTGGAAATATTCTTTTACTGAGAATAATATATTGTCTGTTTATGAGGAAATATATCATCAGAGTATTGCAATGTGTGACGGCTGCTCTCTTGCTCTCTCATTTTTTCTTTCTTTCTGTGCGCTTGCTTGATTCCCCAGGACAACTAATGAATAGGGATGTCTAACTAGAACACACCATTTGGCTATTAATTTCAAGATAATGCATTACGCATTCATCAAAGATTTAAAGCTTTCTCAGATGAAATCATTATCACCGTGTTATTTATTTAATTTCCTGTGGATTGTTATGTCATAAAAATCTCTTGCTGGCTTAGGGCTCCTCTTTGAAAACATTCTCAGTTTGGTAATACTTAATGTGACACCCCTGTATCATCTCCATATTCATGCCTTTTTTACATTTCACTCTTCCAAAAGAAGAAAAATAAAGAGATCTTAATTGCACTTTTTGTCTTTGAAATATCACTGCAGCATATTCTTTATTTACTGACTGCTCAGCCACGGGAAGTGAGGTCAATGGCTGTTTTTGTGTGGCAGGTGCATCTGTAAAAATAAATAAATAAATTAATTAATTAATTAAAAAAAAAAAAAAATGTATGTATTTTATTGCATGTAAAATGTTTGGAAAATTGCTGTTTATTTATTTTATTTTATTTTATTTTATTTTATTTTATTTTATTTTATTTTATTTTATTTTATTTTATTTTATTTTATTTTCCCATCGAGGAAACAACCTTTCATAATATTTGTCAGACATACATGAAATGAAACAGGTTTTCTGTTATACTAATACATTTAATGTTTAAATGTTTTAAATACACAATAACCAAGTTTACATATTTATCATCAATAAATCCAACTGGTTCTTATACATTTTAACTAACAGAATACTGCTTGTTCTAAAATATAATTGTTAATATTTTGTCATAATGAACATATTTATGATAATTTAAATGAATGCATTCCTTTATGTATGACTGACAAATATGCAGTACATCAAATTTATTAATTTATGTTAAAACTACGTAATCCAAATGGAAATTTTGTTTGCAATTGAAATACATCTTATATTTAAGCCTAAATATTTTTTGACAGAGAATGTCAGAAAATGATTTTCATGGTTTACATCATTATATAATGCTTATGGCAATTGTACGAATAACAAAAAGAATGAAATACAAAAATTGAGCCATATATGCTGTCTATTAGCATAAATGTAGCATTAATAACAGGGAACTGGGGAAATATATATGTAAAAGAATAAGCTAAGCAGCATGCGTTTTCCCTCGGAAGGAAAAATTAATGATACAAATGTAAAAATCGGGTGGATAAGTCACAGAAAATGTTCCATATTAACGGAAAGCTCGCACATTAACCGCACCAGCTTTATTTTCTTCCTGGTCACGACTTTTGGTGGAGATATGCAAACGAGGAGGAGCTTGTCAATTAAAAGGACTTTTGAATTGCAGAAGCACAAATAATGCATAACGGCACACGCAGCATTTCCATACCCACAATACAGAGGAAATCCATAACACTGAAATAAACAGAACACATACGGGAGAGTGAGAGAGAGGTGGAGAAGTGTGAAAGTGTGGAGAGGAAAAGTAATGAGGGATGATTCAGGGAGAAAGCAAAATGCGGATTAGTGGAGATTTTTAATGAAGGGTTTATGCAGGCCCCGTTAAAGCTTATTAACAAGCATGGAAACACACAGACACACACGCACACGCACACGCACAAACACACACAGATACAGACTGATGCTCTTTTTCTTTCCACACACATAAACACACAAGAAAACAGACAGTTAGGTCCAGTTACAAATTAGTTGCTGGACAGTCAGCAAGAGTTCACTTCTAATTGCAGTGCACATATGAAAAGTCTCAGTGAGTGTATTACAGTACAGAAAAGACAAACAAACTCTTTGTATGAGTGTTCTCCATCCTTTTAAATAATCTTTGTATACTATACAGTGTAAACTGTACTATAAATCCGTCGAGGACTCCAAAATAAGTTTGCATATGAAAGAATGAGTGCATGTGGCTTTTGTTCTCCCTCAGAACGCTGGTCGAGATACATTTATTGTCTCACTATGATAAATTCACAGCTGTTGATGACAAATTACGGCTAGGAGTATGTGTGCGTACCACACTGTTCAAACACACTGTCCTTGCTTTGTCCTTCTCTGTTTTCCAATACTTAAGGGAAAACAACAATTTTATGCATTTTCCTCTTCAGCGGGACAGATAAAGAGAGAAAACATCCTTATCCACAAATCATTTTCCAATAGTGTGTTTTTAGGAGTGGTATGTGTGAGCTCCGGTTTTGCCAAAGTCTGAACCCTGTATTTGAAGTCTGTGTTTGCTGACAATGGTCTTGATTTAGGAAAATCACCAAAAAAGAGTACTAATTTGCTTGCGCAATCTAACAAATTGTGTCTGCACTTTGTGGGCGTATTTCAAGTGATTTACTAAGAAACATTATGCAAATAGCCACAAGTACAAATAGGTTGGACACACCCATTCAAAAGAGGCTTTTGTATGTGGTAATTGCATATGTACGGGCCTGCATGGTTTCCTCTCTGCACGTGGTTCCTCTGGACACGTGCCCAAATGTCCATGTGGATAATCCAGTCCTGGATATATCTATTGGCCTATGTGAGAACAAAAAGAAAAACAAACAAATATATATTATATTAAATTTATATAATATAATGTGTGATCTTAGACCACAAAACCAGTACACTTTTTGAAACTTAGATTTATACATCATCTGAAAAAAAAAAAAAAAAAAAGCTTTCCGTTGATGTATGGTTTGTTAGGATAGGACAACTATTTAAAAATCTGGAATCTGGGGCGCCAAAAATTGAAGTATTGAGAAAATCACCTTAAAATTGTACAAATGAAGTTCTTACTTATAATATGCATAAAAGGCATAAAATAAAAATCTACAATTTTGACCCATACAATGTATTGTTGGCTATTGCTACATATTACAAAAGACGCCTGCTAAACAATGGATTCACTGATGCAAG
>JAHKKF010526421.1:6427-20603 GCA_019740295.1 Labeo calbasu
GTGTGTGTGTGTTGTGGTGCTGTCATTGCGTTGAGGTGGAGGTAAAGTGGTCTGTGGCAGCTCACTGTGACCAGTTCCTAGTGGTCAGTGGTCCAAATCCAAGAGACTAGATTGAATTTATTGCTACTGGGCTAAAGGTAACAAATACATGCAATATAAAGAGGTAGATGGTGCTATTATTCCTAGATGGATTTTGAGCCCATCTCAAAAAAGCAATCAAATGGAATAGATTGATACTGTGAGCAATATCATTATATCATCATATTTTAAGTGAACATCAGCACCATAGTGGAATACGACTGGGTGCACTTTAATTCTGTGGAAAAAAAGTATGATGTAAAGACTTTAAAGTCTACAAATGATTTATTTTACCCATATATTACAAGTTGGGCCAGTGCAGTGTGTGTTATTCATTCTCTATAGGTCTTTGCATGGCTTTAACATGTCTGTGCATTAATCTGCTTCACTTATTTGATGTTCTGCATGTGAATGTGAAAATATCTTCATCAGCCGAGGCAGTCAATAGGGATGTTGGGATGCCGCGAAGGCCAGAAGAAAGGTTACAGGAGGTCATGTAGAACGACTTTCTGTGACAGCGGCCTCAGATCCCCCTCCTCTCTAGACACGGCCACACTAAACAATAGCCAGCGAGGAAATTAAACACAAACAAAGTCCCCGTGGCAACTCCAGCGTCACCACAGCAGATCCTCTCATCACCACGGATACTGAAACATCAAAGCAGCAGCAGTGTGCTTAAAGAAGATGACCTCACACTCAGACATCAACAAACCCTTGTTACACAGTTACAATGGACCACAGGAGGACAATGAATTTTAACGTGTTGAATGTGTTGTAAAGGTGGACTGAAAAGAGGTAATTAATAAAGTAAATATATGAATATATAAGACGTACTGCACGTTCTGGGAATAAGCAACTTACAAAAGTGTACAAAAATTCACGAATTAAAATAAATACATTCATTATTGTAAATGTGCAGATTTATTTGTAGATGTTAATGTTTTTCTCAGAATTACAATGTACTAAATATGTTGTAAAGGTGTTTGAAAAGAAGTAAACGAATACATAAAATATTCTTCAGATTCTGTGAATAAGCAACTTACAAATTATTTCCCAATTAAAATAAGTTAATAAATGTAAATATTTATTTATAGATATTAATATTTTTTGTCAGATTTTTATTTCAACTATTTTGTCACAACTGTCAGAATTGTGATTTGCTAAATATGTTGTTTCTACTAAACTGTACACAAATATGTACTAAATTAATAAAGTAAGTACATATACAGTATGCACAGAATAATACTGCGGATTCTGGTAATAAGCAACTTATGAAAATCTTTGGCTAATTAAAATATTTAAATAAATGCAAACATTTATTTATAGATGATAAAATGTTTCTTATAATTATGTACTCAATATATTATAAAGGTGGTTGAAAAGAATGTAATTAACAAAATAAATTAATATGCATACATACACATACACATATGTGACCCTGGACCACAAAACCAGTCATAAGTAGCAAGGGTATATTTATTGCAATAGCCAAAAATACGTTGTATGGATCATAATTATCGTTTATGCTAAAAATCATTAGGATATTAAGTAAATATCATGTTCCATGAAGATATTTTGTAAACTTCCTACTGTAAATATATCAAAACCTAATTTTTGATTAGTAATATGCATTGCTAAGAACTTCAAAAGGTGATTTTCTCAGTATTGTGATATTTTTGCACCCTCAGATTCCAGAATTTGAAATAGTTGTATCTTAACCAAATATTGTCCTATCCTAACGTATATCAATGGAAAGCTTTACATCCAAAAGCTTAATTCAGCTTTCAGATAATGTATAAATCTCAATTTCAAAATTGCCCCTAATGACTGGTTTTGTGGTCCAGGGTCACACTGGAAGTTCTGGGAATCAGCAAGACTTATGAAAATAGACTACCCAACTAGCTAATATATCTGTATTTAAGAATTTCATCATAAAGATGCTTGGGAAACATAAATAAATCAACATAATAGACTGCACTGTTCAAAGCAACATTTATTTTAATATCTAGAAATTAACACATCTAAACCTATGGACAGACATTACAAGAATCTATACAATAATAAATGTTTCCCCCCCCTAAACCTCTATAGTAAAAAAATAAATATTTGCAAATATTTAAATATTTATAGGTGTTAATAGATTTATAATGTTCATTTGTCTATGGCCTGAAGGCACGAATCAGTGACATTTCAAATAACTGTTGTTACAGGCGTAATCTCCAAGGGAAAATGGTGCAAAAGCAGAAAGAAGATTTAAGTAAATGACTGTGTCAGCCTCTATTTATTTGTGACATGACTGCCGGAGGCAGAGCCTGAGGGTAACCATTAGGACTTGGACCATAAAGGAGTCAAATGCAGAGCTATTGCTGAAAAGTTAGTATGTAATGCAGCAACTTATCAGCAAAGTGTTCCCTGTGGAGAAATAGAGAGAAAGCGGGAGAGCGAGGGAGGCATTATGGGAAATGAATGCCATGCACTAGCACCTTAGGCCAAATGCATCCACTCTATTAGAGTTATTATCCAAAGCCAAGAGGATCATACAGAAATGGTCGGTCAGTGTCACCGCGAGACAAATAATCTGAACCGTAATAGGTTATAGATTATAACTTTAAATTTGAAATGCTAAACATCTGCATAAAATAATGAAGTCTCCGTTCATACCCCCAGAGTTCATATCGGTCCGAGAGGACGCTCAATACAATTTATCGCAGCAATTTAATTATAACAACATTGCACTTATGATAATTACATTTATTTACAAGAACATGCAGAGCACGGCGTTTCCTTCGGAAAATAATTTGCGTTCCACATATTTATATCTATTAAAATTTTGTGTGTTTTACCGTGACACCACCGGGGAGATGTAAGTGAAGATGAAACGCGAGCCCGAATTAATTAAATGACACTAATGCGGCACGGAATAGAGGACGCGGGGTCGAAACAGTTTGTAAGGTCTGCTAGACAACTGGCGCAAGTCCCTGCGGGGAGGAGATTATGATGGGTTCGGTGTCACTCAAACCGGGGGAACACAATAACTTCTCTAAACAGAGGAGAATGCAGCCTGAGGCAGGACAGCCTCTGCCGCTGCCTCTTCCTCAGAGGGGACCGCAGCAACCCTGGCCCTCACAAAGAATGCCTGTAATCTGCAGGTTGGCTGGGGGTGATGCCGGGCCCAAGCTCTGCTCTGCAGCAGGCCTGCCGCTATTGTCGGCGAGCCTCAAAGATGCGGGCTGGGAGGGATTTGGGGGGTACGGGCCTTCAGGGGGAAGGGGAAGATGTCGGGAGGACCTTGTGAAAGCATTGTTTGGGCATTACAATTGCACTTTTTCTAATCCTTTGTGCTCTCCTGTTGACAGTGGATATTAAGTAAGCAGTCGGACATGGAAAGGATATGACTCCCTCTTCTGTCTCGAGGCCAAAGGAGGAAGAAGGCCGCCCGGTTTACTCACTGCAGATAGAGTGAGGGCGCAAAAAGGCGTTTGAGGAGATTATGCTAAAAGCGCGACCGGGTGAAAGGGGTGGAGCAGAGACCCAAACAAAGACTGAAGAGAAATCTATGGTTGGCATGTAAATGAGCAAGCAAGAAAGAGAGAGAGTGGGAGAGATACTACACTCCAAACAAGAGAAAGAAAGAGCCGAGACTTTTTCCATCATGGCAGACACTTTTTCTAGCTCCTCAAACAGATGCTGAGGCAGATGGTAGCGAATTAACAGAAAATGAGAGAAGAAGAAATGAGAAAGCTCATGACTGGTCCAGGGAGGCAAAACATTAAAAAATAAAGATTAAAGTGTGTGTATGTGCTTCGGAGATAAAGAGAGCGAGTCAGTGAATACAGTAGGTGATCATGCCCATATTTGTGTGTGTGTGTGTGTGTGTGGGAACAGAGCAGGAGGTGGGCTTGTCCTGTTAAAACAGCAGCTCAGCTGGGGAAGAAAAGAGAATGGGTGGAGGAGCAGTGCTCGGAGCTACAGTGTGCAATAATAATCAGAGGCATGAAATTACAAGGGTGATATTTGTGGGACCCTAGGGTGTGGTGTACGGACTCTCCTGGAGCTCACCTGGGTCTCTCATCACATACTCCATACTGACCCGCCATCATTAATAATCAGAGGAGCAATGCGTCCACATTGCAAGAACTCTGGCCGTATTTACATCAGCGACCCCGTTTTGGCCAGCGTCACAGGTGGAGAGAATGTGCATGTTAGTGCTTTTAGTGGGCTAAAACTGGCAAACCCAAGTCGTGAGCTCATATGACAGTGGGAGGTATGTGATATTTATTTTTTAATCAACATTTATATGGCGTGGACCAATAGAACCAGCAGCGAAGCATGAAAATCAATCATCAACTAGCTCAATTAAAGAGTTTATGGCAGGGACTAGCTCCCAACACCTGTTCCAGAGTGTTTTTACTCTAAAGGATGAGAAGAGAATTGAAAAGTCACAAAATATAACCAGTTTGATATACTGGAATTTTAATGAACATTATAATTAAGTACATACACTATTCAAACAGCTGAGTAAAGATGAAGTGTATAATTTCAGTGCCACCACCAAAATGACCTGCAAAAATAGAATTGTTGTCAAACAGGTTTCCCAAACACATCCCTCATCTGCCACTGGTCAAACAAAACAATAGCCCCGCCCCAAACTCACACCATTGGTTGAGCCAATGTTTCTATGTCAAGCTGGTCGTCAACCCATACATGTCTTACTTAGTTGCATATTAAACTGGCATGTGAGAAAGCATTTTAAAATAAAAAAATGTGTGACACCTTTAAAATAATACCTGCATGAACTACTTAAAAGGGAAGCACTTGGATTGCAGCGCTGACGACATTCAGATGAAATTGCCCTTCAGTCAATGCTTCCTTTCTCAACTGGGACCTCCATCTTTCCATCTCTCTGGTGAAAGTTACAGACCAGGGTGTTGTCAGGGTAAAACTGATAATAACAGGCAGAGAGTGCTCTCCTCCCGCTCAGAACAACCCCATATTTTCACCCCTAAATGGCCTAATGACAGAGTGAAAGGGGCACTGTCGGCTCTGCTCTGACAATGTGCTGAGTGGACATAATCAGCTATTGGCCAACAACACAGACCTTTCTCTCTGGCACAGAACATCGGCTTTGGTTTATTGCAGGAACTCTGCATTTCGTCTCATGCTACCCATTCACTCTACAATTAGATGAATTTTTAATACTGATGTACTGATGTTATATGTATTTTAGTTGAATGTTTATATAGCCATATTCATATTGTTCTAAACCTGAATGACTTTTTTTTTCTGTACACTGAGAAAATGTAATCTGAACAAGTAAGTAACATGTCTACCTGTTTTATTCTGAGCAACTGAAAAAAAAGTTTTACATAAAAATCGCGCCACCAAAGGTGATTAAATCTAATGATTGCAAATCAAACCGTGCAAATTATTATTACTGATATACTTTGTTCTTAAATTATTAATGTTAACAACATCAACATTGCATGACTACATTTGTTTAGTGTGTATCAATGTTATCTCTAGATTTTTAATTTCTAAATTAGGTGCGTTTCCATTAGAGATTTGCATAAAAAACGTTTGCAATATTTGATAAATGTCAATAAAAAACTATTGTGAAATGACGCCGTTTCCATTAACCGATGTTATGCGACTAAAACAATTTTTTCCTCACGCAATGACGACAAGTCATGACGACTGATGTTGGTAGGTTTATGTATAACGCAGCCACTGCACTAGCTATTATTTTTAATTGAAAGAGACGTTGACTTGTACCTTTAGCAAAGCAGCGTGGAAAGCTGCTTCTAGGGCGCTTCTGAAACGTGTTTCCATTAGGGAATTTTCAGTTTGAAATTTCAATTTGCTCAGTTTGAAGGGTGATGAAAGAAATTGGTTCTTTTAACCACAAAAAACAATTCAATGTTTTTTAGAACTAGTTCTAAAATGACAAGTTTAATTATCCTTTATTACAATTGTTTATTATAGGAGAAGTCCACTTCCAAAACAAAGATTCACATATAAAGCACTCACCCCCTTGTCATTCAAGATGTCCATGTCTTTCTTTCTTCAGTCGGAAAGAAATTATGTTTGTTGAGGAAAACATTTCAGCATTTTTCTCCATATAATGGACTGCTGTGGTGCCCCGATTTTGAACTTCCAAAATGCAGTCTTATCTAGCGAAACGATAAGTTGTTTTCATTAAAAAAAAATACAGTTTAATTACTTTTTAATCTCAAACGCTCGTCTTGTCTCGCTCTCCCTGAACTCTGTGTATTCTGGCTCAAGACAGTTAGGGTATGTCAAAAAACTCCATATTTCTCCCTCAACTTCAAAAATCATTTCAAAATCATCCTACATTGCTGTAGAAGTACCGACACAGTCTTTGCAAAGTGAACATGCAAAGAAGATCAAACACCCTTAACAAAAAAGGTAAAACAGCGATATAGAACGATTTTGGAGTTGAGGGAGATCATGAGATGGGAGTTAGTACCCTAACTGCCATGAACCAGAAAAACATGGAAAAAGTTAATATATTGTATTATTTTTATGAAAATAAACGATCATTATGCTAGATAAGACCCCTCTTCCTTGACTGGGTTTACAACCGCATTTGGGATCATTTGAAGCTGCATTTAAACTGCATTTTGGAAGTTCAAAATCGGGGCACATACGGAGAAAAATCCTGAAATGTTTTCCTCAAAAAAATAGTGTCTTTACGGCTGAAGAAAAAAAGACATGAACATCTTGGATGACAAGGAGGTGAGTACATTATATGTGAATCTTTCTTTTGGAAGTGGATTTCTCCTTTAATTATACAGCTGCTGTAAGAAGACTACAAATTTTCAGCCAGCTGCAGCATCCACACAACGATATAGCCTAGTTGGTACTACTTCTTTATGTAAACAGACATAATGTATTAATGCAAAGACAAAAAACCTAAACCACTCACATTATGAAACATTATTAAGCTTACCGTTGTTAATCGGGCTAAAGTAAGGAGGTTTTGAACAGTGATTGGTTATGTACTTGCTCAGTATTTGATTCTGGATAACTTTTAACCAAAAAAAGTTACAGAATGTACTAATACAATTAAGTAATGCTGTGTTCCAGACAACCTGAAATTCTGATTTTTCTCACTTCTGCCCTGAAAATAACGTCTAGAATGCTGCTTGAAGTCGAACATCTAACCTGTGAACTCGGACGAGATCGATCAATCACGTTATTTGATGTAACTGCTTCTGTCGGGCATAGTGTGGAGCTTTTGCTTTTCATCAGCTGTTTTCAAAATGAACAGCAGCTTTTTAAGTTAAAGGAGTAGTTCACTTTCAGAGCAAAAATTTACAGATAATTTACTCACCCCCTTGTCATCCAAGGTGTTCATGTCTTCCTTTCTTCAGTTGTGAAAAAAAAGGTTTTTTTGAGGAAAACAATTTAGGATTTCTGTCCATATAGTGGACTTCTATGGTGTCCCCGAATTTAAACTTATAAAATGCAGTTTAAATGCAGCTTTAAAGGGCTCTAAACGATCCCAGCCAAGGAAGAAGGGTCTTATCTAGTGAAAAGATCTTTTTTTTTTTTATTACAATTTATAAACTTTTTAAACTCAAATGCTTTTCTCGTCTAGCTCTGTCTCCAATCTCATTTTCTTCTCCAACTTCAAAATCATCCTACATCGCTGCAGAAGTACCGACCCAGTTATTAGTGAAAGTGAACGTGCGAAGAAGACCAATTCCCCTTTACAAAAAAAAAAGTAAAGCAGTGGTGTAGGATTTTAAAGTTGGAGAAGTTGGATTTCAATAATTTTTGTTTTATTTGGAACTAAAAATAATTTTTACAATGTAGAACAAAACTTTTAAAATAATACATTGGTCACTTTGTGCAATTAAAATGGGGACTAAGGCTGTCAATCTCCAAAAAGGATGCAAAAGCGTCATAAAAAGCGTCACATAATATAAGATCATATATTTTAGAATGTGTTTTAATCTTCTAAAGCCATGAAATGAGTCAAATCTTTTTAATCAATAATGACTTAACAAATCTGGTTCAGTTCTCACTGACTCCAGTCGCAGTGGTTAACAGCTCACAGAAGGAGGAGACATCAGTGAATAATGACATAATGTTGGTCTGGTTGACTTCAAACGACTTGAAATATAGTACATGATTCAACTGAACTGCTTATATGATAATGATTCTTTTGCATACTTTTTGAAGCTTGAAAGATCCAGTCCCATTACATGAAATGCAACCAGTATCACCAAAGTCAACATGACAGTGAGCAAATTATGACAGAATTCTCCCTTTAAATGTTTCTATACAAGTCTGAGATTTTATAGCTGTGCACAGATGAGGTTTAGTATGATATAGCCACATTTTGCATTAGAATATAATAAAACCTTACCATTTTGCCCCTGATCTTGCAGGCCTCACAACAATGGCTCCCTCCAGTTTGGAAATACAAGCAGGCTCATTGGAGACCTGCAGATTAAGTGCATATTATAGCGACCATCTTATCAGGCCCACAATGCATTCCTGGAGGCCGGCGATTTTCCCGGGATTAATGCCAGTCGGGCACTTTCCCTCTGAATGTGCTGTCATCTCGGGGGTCTGAATGACTGCCACCCGTTCTCGTAATCACTTCACGAGCTCATTCCCCTCTGACTGTCACCACCATTCTGCTGATGGAGGCATCTTTCACAGAGACGCAGCATGGCACAGCAAGGCGAGAGATGCTAAATGAAGGGCGATAGGCGACGGACATTGGTCAGCCGTGTGACCTGGCTAGGCCTCAAGTTCTGTTTACATGCAGGCGATGCTAAGATACTGTAACGCCGACATTTGCAACACAGCCAACCGCTGTAAGAAAGGGCTTTAAGAGAAAAGGATGAAATTCTAGGAGGCTGGGTGATGTGTGTGAAGGGGTAGCCGTGGCCCCATTAAAAAACACGATAACGGCCTGCTGAATAGAGTTATAGCATATATAGCACAAGCTAGCCGAGTGGCAAGAATGCACTTTGTCTTTAGACATGAAAACAGCAGCGGCTGTGTTACAATTCCGTCAGGGGCCAGGGCGAAATTGCTGTTTTTACATTTCTGTATCATTTTTGCCCATAAGGAATATGGATAACAAATAAAATATTCAGGCCTATTGTCTGATTTATTTCTTTTATTATCCACAAATATCAGGCAGGCAGTTTAAAGGATAGCTCGCCTCATTCTGGGCCCTCTCGCTGGGGGCCTGACAACCTATCAACTCTGCTTGCATAAACAGGTCAGGATTGTCTGAACATTCCAATATGTTCTACTTTAAGCTTTCAGCATGCAGAATCTCTAAGTAGAGACCGAGGAAGGGGGAGAAAAAAAAAAAGAGGGAAAATATCCTTGGGGGAACAATGGAGGCTGCTATCTCTCAGATGACAAATGTACGCTGAACGTCCTGAAATTGAGAAACAAAATGGTATTAATTTTCGAATAACAGGGGACCAGGAACTTTCGGGTTTTCCGGCATCGTCTGGTTAAGAGGCTGTGATTCTAGCCTTTGCGCACTGAAAGGTTTTCTATTATTTGTTTAGGAGGCAGCAGGGATTGGTTAGGCTTGAAAGAGGGTTGGCTAGTGTCGCTGTTGATGACACAGCGGGGCCCGTGAGCTCTAAGTAATTGACCATTAATGAACTACAAAAGAGTGCCCACTGAGGAATATCCACAAGGGCTCATGGGATATCATAATAGAGGCAATAAAGAGGTGTGGCTTCTACCCATTAACATTACTCCCAGGACTACAATGGGATTTTAAATAGCCAATCAATAAAAGACATCATGATGTTATGCTAATTACATGACCTTTAGATTGCAGAAATCTGTGGATTTCTGGAGGGACTGAAAAGAAAAATAAGTTGATGATATTGTTAAGCCACGTTTCCAATCTATACAGAAATGTGAACAATTAATTAATTAAATGTATTTAATGATTCATGTTTTGCGGTAGGATTTTTGCTCTTAAAAAACAGCTATTTAATATCCTTGACACACAGACGATGAGGTCACAAATTGTGTCTGACATTTACTATTTATTTCAATAGCTCCAGCTGAATATGAATAGCATGCACCCCAGTCAGTTTTACTTTTAATTTTTCCACCGGGTTATATGACACTATGAAATGGATATCATTACATATAACACCGCTTCCATACAAATACCAAGTAACGTCCTTGAAGGCTAAATAAAAAATGGTTCATCATTGGCGAACAAATGGCAAGAGAAATTTATGGCTGCTGATGTCCCTCATCATTACTGCAAAGTAGTCAGTAAAATTTCATCGTAACTTTCAGGGAAATAAATAAATTTGGCCCCCTGACCTTGAGGGGAAAGAAAAAAAAAAAAACGCCAGAGCGGTGATGATGGCCCCTCTCTCTTTCCATCACCATCTCTCATTCGCACGGTGTTTCCAAACATACAGGCGGGCTAAAGATATTCCACCTTGAATCGCTCTACGCGCGGCCCCCGGAGAGAGAGCGAGTCCCTGTGCTGAGGCGCCCTGTGCCGCCCAATCTCAGGCTCTGGCAGAGGAAGGGAAATGACAGCACAGGAATATGCAGTGAGCCTCACTTTAAATCAAGATAAAAGACAGAAATGGAAAATAATGGGACGAACAAACCCCCGGACGGCTCAGTCACCTAATGGAAACACATGGCTGAAGGCTGAGGTGTTGTCAGCAGCCCGCGCCATGACATTCCTTTTTGATAATCTGGCCTGCCATAAAATTAGAATAGCAAATACCTCCTGACAAAGATGCATGTTCCCCCTCTATTGTGCCATCATAAAAAACTCTGCTGGTGACTCCGAACGCCACAAACTTCAATTTAAATTTACAGCGCCGCGAAAGAAGAAGTGATATGCGCTCAAAAATTTTAATAACCTATTAAGTTACGACTTCAATTTCATTTTATGAATATTTTCCTTGGGGAGCGCAGCTATCACCAGAGAAAGATAGAAATTTAAAAAAGATAAATAGTGCCATTAATCTACAACATTTCTCTTCCATTATCCTTGAGATGAGGAGTTATTTTTGCTCAGATCCTCACGTAATTAGCTCCTTACACTTGATTCACAAGCCAGAAAATGACCGTGTTCAGAAAATTAAAAATTTGTCATTAAGTGGAATTTAACATAATACCATTTATCTTTATATATTCCCCAGCTGACAAGCGTCTGCAATGGAAGTTGATCAGGCTTCAGTGGCAAAGGCTTCAATGAAACAAATACGTCTCAAAACAAAAGGAGACGGACCCTTTAAGCTCTGCCTCTCTCTCACTCTCTCCTTCAAATAGGTGTCATAGGAATAAGAGCAGCCCCTAAAACATTGGGAAATATTAACAACGAGGAATACTTAAATGTAAAATCTAAATTATACATAATTATATATTTAAAATGATAAATATAAATACGACAAAACAGGAAAACATACAATACAAAATATATCTGAATCTATATTATATAAATTAAAATACCAAAACATGCACCAATAAATAAATAAATAAATAAAGATCATTTTTACATACTTAGGTTTTTTCCCCCCACTGTTTTTCCCCAGTAGCTACAAGAATATCACTAATATCTAAAAATTAAGTGTCACTCACAACAAAACTTGTTAGACTTTCAGATGAGAGATAATGTCAGGAAGTTTTTAAAATCTAGTTATTGTTTGTCTCTTGGGCATTAAACACAAATTTGGTAAGATCATGACTATGGAGCTCACAGCAGGCTGCCCCATAATATCTAATGGGTCATCAAAGGGAATTGTTGGTGGAGAGCGAACATTTACTCAAATAGTTATGGAAAACCCCATGAGGTGTCACATGACTCATTACCGCCAAGCTCTTTGCTTAGTTATCAGACTCATATGGCTATTAGAAAGGCAGGTTAAAATAGACAGGCATTTGGCACTCTTCTTATTCTATTAAAAAGCTCAAGCTAATGCTGATTGTAATGAACTGGTGTAATGCACATGATCATAACCATAAAATATACTGCCAGCGTAGCTATAAATACAAAGACCTTATTATCCGCAAGTAAATTGGTGCCTCTATAGTCTTTGCAATTATGATTTATGACCGCCAAGCGAAATCATGGCAATGAAGATTACAACATAAATACGGCAAAAAAAAAAAAAAAAAATAGAAGAATCGGGAATTGGCTTGGTGGTCTACGATTGACCCGCCTGTTTATCTGAGGGAATAACGAGCCTTGACTGGTGCTCAGTGAGAGTCCCGAGCGTTCAGTCTAAATACAAATCACAGGCAGAAATCTCCTGGAGTTCAGGACTATTTGATCACCACTGAAACACAGAGCTCTTGCCAGATTAACCAGGTGAGAGTTTCGAAATGACATCATCAAGCCTTCACGACTCTCTGAAAAGAGCACAAAGCGCTACAACAGCGGTGCATAACCAGCAGATTCAAAGTTAATAAACTCATTTCATAATAATATGTGTGACTATGCTGGCAATCAATCATGATGGGGAGTTTGCGCTCCCCTCATGTTGAATTGAGCCGTTGACCCCAATCAGTCCACGTGGCAAATATTTGGAATTACAGTGGGGAGTTGATTAATTTTACACAAATTCGGTTGCAAAGGAGGGAAATATATTCTGGCTGCGCACGAGGTCTGACTTCACCATAGTGAATTGCTCAGCCAGATTTTGTGTGGGTGGGCTTTCTGAAGATTGAAGAGGGGCTCTCAGTCATAATCCTGGAGCAATTTTCATGTGATGTTTCTCAGTATGCGAAGCAAACCCTATTTGGTCCACAAATAGGAACAATTTCAAGGGAACAACGGCCCACTCCTGAAGCCAGAATTGTGACGCCTGATTAGATGGACCTCTAACCAGGACGATTTATCTTATACGCACATAGATTGATGTGGTGATTTAATATAAAAAATATATATATAAAATAACTATATATCTAATAAAAACACTAGTAAAAATGCCATGCCTGTACATGGAGCATCATGGGGTTGCTCATAAGACTCCCCGCAGCTTTCACACCTGCCTTCACAAGCCTGCTGCCTGTGGCCTAAGAGTGCTCAGACAGGCCGGAGAGATGAATGGAACATCCACCATTTGGTCCTCATTACATTTGGCCACAGAAAATGGATTTTGATTTTTGTCACAGCTGCTAACCTCCTTGGGCCCATTTCAGGAGGAAACCTGAAGCTCAGAAAAAAAACATATCAGAATCAAGGATATAATCTAAAAAATATCTTAAAATATGTTATATTCCACACTTTAATATTCAACACTGTAAACAAAATCTGTAAAATTACAGTAAAAAAACGGCAGCTGTGGTTGCCAGAGCTTTACTATAAAAAATATGGTGGCAACATGTTTACGGATTTAACTAAAAATTACATTTAAAAAATGTATTTCCATAACTGATACAAAGTTAATATACCAACCTTTTGAAGTAGCCTACTGAAATCTAAAAATCTAAATCTAAATTCGATTTAGTATCTTTGTAATACACTAATTAAAGATAGGTGGTGACAAGAAGGTCAAATGATGAACCAACACTCATCACAAGCTAAGAAGGAAATATATATATATAGAATATGCACAGTGTCATTCACAGAAATACTAAATACTAATGCAAATAAAGATTTTTTAACAATATTAGCTGTAACATAAAACCCTAATGAACATAACTGATAAGAAAAAATAAGGAGAAACCATTATTGAAAAAAAAAAAACCATAAAATGTGAAATGTCAGCGCTATCTCACGACCAATTCGTATGTATTTTATGAGGTGGCTAATTCGTACAAACTTTTGAACGATTTGTCAAGACCCCAGTGATAGATAGGTTTAGGGGTGGAGATAAGGGTAGGTCATTTACAGTGTTGGGCACGTACCTTTAAAAAAGTAATTAGTTATAGTTGCTAGTTACTTCTCACAAATAGTAACTGAGTTAGTAACTGAGTTACATCATTATAAAAGTAACTAATTACCTGGCAAAGTAACTATTGCGTTACTTAAAAAAAAATCAAATTTAATATAACTATAAAATAAATATAAAACATTGTACACTAATCTACACTATTTTAATGT
>JAHKKF010526423.1:0-12145 GCA_019740295.1 Labeo calbasu
TGTATAATTTTTATGAAAATAACTGATTGTTTCGCTAGATAAGACCCTTCTTCCTCGGCTGGGATTGTTTACAACCGCATTTGGGATCATTTGGAGTCGCATTTTACCTGCATTTTGAAAGTTCAAACTCGGGGCACCATATCAGTCCATTAAACAAAGAAAAATGCTGTAATGTTTTCCTCAAAAAACATAATTTCTTTACAACTGAAGAAAGAAATACATGAACATCTTGGATGACAAGGGGGTGAGTACATTATTTGTAAATCTTTGTTTTGGAAGTGGACTTCTCCTTTAAGTGATGTTTAACAGCGGAATTCTTGGTGAAAAACTACATTACCCATAATTCCGCAGAAAATTCCACCAATCAGAGAAATGCGACAAGCCAACGGTGTAAAAAGACCTCTTTAGGTCTTATTGCAAATGATGCAAGTCACTCTGCATATATAAATATTCATATATGCATATTAATTTTGCTATACACAAAATTTGTTTACACAATCAATATCTTTAAATCATCTTTAAATTTTTGTTCTAGAAGTGAACTACTTCTTTGATAGAGTTGGGTTTTGACACAAATTTTCAATTTTATTAGACTCTGGTTCACAAGTTTGTGATTTAATTCATTTTCTGATTTGATTTGATATCAGTTATTTTGGATAAATATCAGGTACAGTACATGCCAAATTTTCTCAAGGAAAAAAAACAACTAATGCTGTAAAATATACATGAGAGTAAGTTGGTACTACATTACTAAAATATTGAAGGTTAAAATTTACCGATTTGTATACAAAAGTTTTTATAATAATAATAAGCTTGACAGATTCATTCACAACATTTATTAAATATTGAATACCAGTAAAAATTACAATGAATATGTTATATGGTTTACATTATGGTGTGCAAGATGCTATATTGACGTCTTTCCTCGGTTGAAACAATGATTGAGCAACATGAGACCAAATATGGATTTCGATAAGTACTCTTTCGTTTAACATACATTCGGTTAGATTCATGTTCATTTTGTGCTGTAACTGGTATTAAAGCGGAAGAAACTATCAGTTCACGTGCGCTTTGCGCTGCCTCTTTTCTTGAACTGAGGCGCTACAACGATCTGTCACTTTCAATTTTGTGTTCAATTAAACTGCACCAAAATGGCATTAATTGTTTGAATAGTGTAATAAAACGTACAGAATTTGAAATCTGAGACTTTGTTTTATATCAAAAGCAACAAAGCACAAAGCTTATTACGATTTAATTGGATGGGAGGTGCACTACAATGTTCTGTTAACTAAAAACAGGCTAGACTAATTGATTCTTGGGATTTTACAATCAATATAGTTTCGTAAAAATGAGAATTGAGAATGAATATTTTTACTCAGCTCTAATTACTAATGTTATAACTCTAAACAACTTAAAATCTGCACTATTGACCCACTGATGCCATATTTTCAGTTGATTATCATTGATAATTGTGTTTAAAAGTGTTTGGCAATAAAATTGTGGATCATTGGATTCTAGTTTGTTCCCTCATTAAAGCTGTTAAGTATTTTAATGTTTACAAATTGATCCTACAACTTTAATTTGTTTTTGGAAAAGGAGGGACAAGTGGAAATGACTTTTTGTGGCAATCAACATTACGCCACAAATGCTGTCGATTGACCTTAACTTGTATTGAACCCAGAATATTCCTTTATGAAGTATGTGTAGCGCAGTGTGCACATTAACTACAAATACACTGTTCAATTTGGAAATTAATAGTCTGATCAAAAGTTCTCTATTGCATACTGATGTACTATTTAAACCCTTGAAGCTTCACTTGAAGGTATTAATACCAGGGAAAGCACATGTAAGATAATCCACCAAAAGTCATGCAACACATTGGAGAAGGTGAGTGCTCCCAGCTCAAAGGAGGAAACAGCACAGCCCATTTCAGCTTTTAGAGCAGACGGACCAGGCAAGAAAAGAGAGCTGCTTGGCTATAAAATACTGAAGTAAGCCTAGACTAGAAACACATCTGCAGAGAAGAAAAAGAAAGGCACTTACGTAAAGGTTTGCGTTGCTTTTTCTGTAAACAGGACTTGACGTATCGTTCGAGCTCACGCAACGTGGAAGGCTTGAGCGTTTCAAAGTCGATCTCGATCTCGTCTGGGTTGGAGTCTCGCAGCGACGGCTCACGCGACTGGATGATGTGGACCACGCGGCCCAGTTTCTCACCCGGCAAACGGTTGATATCCAGGCTGAGCTGCCGTTTCTCGTCGTAAGACATGGGAAGAGATTCCTCCTCGTCAGACTCATAGTTTGCAGAACCAGGTTTGCCCCCCTTTTTCGGTTGCCTGCGGATTAAAGGTGTAGTTTGCACGAAGGCTTCGTAACCTTAACTCTACACACAAGACTAAACTGACATGTTGAGATTGACATAATGGCATGACAGTTAGCTCACATCACCACTACTACCAATAAATGGTACACTGGGTGTTACTGCATTGCTTCGGCTTACACTGATGTCACTATCTCAATATTATAACTTAAAACTGCCTGCTTTGCCTATTAGCAAGTATTTGCCTCGTTTTTTATTCTGTCTAGCTTCTGTTTTCGCTGAGTGTGAGAAAAACTTTAAAATAAGAAATAATGTCAGAGAGAAACAATTCTGCAATAATGAATGATTGTGACACAATTGTGACATTTAAAGTTATGACAAGAGATGCACTACCAGTCAAAACTGTAAGATTTTTAATGTTTTTTAAAGAAGTCTCTTCTGCTCACCAAGTCTGCATTGATTTGATCCAAAGTACAGCAAAAACAGTAACATTTTAAAATATATTTACCATTTAAAATAACAGTTTTCTGTTTGAATATATTTCAAATGTAATTTATTCCTGTGATTTCAAAGCTGAATTTTTAGCATCATTACTGCAGTCACATGATCCTTCAGAAATCATTCTAATATTCTGATTTGCTTTTATTATTATTGTTTAAAACTGCTTAGTACAATTTTTTCAGGTTTCTTTGATGAATAAAAAGTTCAGAAAAACAGTATTTATCTGAAATAGAACTCTTTTGTAACATGATCACCTTTTGATCATTTTAAAGCACCCTTGCTAAACAACAGTATTAATTTCTATAACGCTTAAATGCTACAATGCTTTAAAATGATCAAAAGTGAAATTAAATACATTTATAATATTACAAGGAGATTTCTGTTTTTTTTTTTAAAAAGCCACTCTTCTGAACTTTTACTTCTGAAATGTATTTTTATTATTTTATTTTATTTTTTGAGCAGAAAATCAACATATTAGGATGATTTCTGAAGAATCATGTGATACTGAAGACTGGAGTAATCACAGGAATAAATTTCATTTTAAAATATAAAAGTTATTTTATTTTAATTTCACAATATCAATAATATCAAATTGTATTAATTTTATTTTTACTGACTTTTGATCAAATAAATACAGCCTTGTATACGCGTAAGAAACTTCTTTCAAAAACATTTTTTAATGAGAAATTACAAAAAGTTACGTTATGTTTTTAATCTGAGGTGGAAACAGGTTTCCACAGTTTTTAGATATTTTAAAGGGATTCTGAATAAATATAATGTAAAATAAAATGCATTTCTGCCTAAAACCTCTATAATAAAATATAGATTGTATAATGTTGCCTGGTATTACAATGAATGTCTAGTTATTTGATATCATAACATTCCTTCTAGATTTGACAAAACAAAACCATAACCGCTATAAACATGATTAAAAAAAAGATGAAAACATTTAGTTGTAAATATGCAGAAACAGGCTAACCTCGTGGTGGATGTGCTGTTGGGTTTCCGCGCAGAGGTCTTTTTCGGCTGAGTTTGTTTATTCGGTTGTGCAGACTTGGCCTTTTTGTCCTCTTCCACCTTGACCTTGTTCTTGTCTTTATCTTTCTCTTTGTCTTTTTTCTTCTTCTCTTTTTCTTTCTTCTCTTTCTTTTTCTTTGGTTTGCTCACAGGACCCTGTGACAGAGCGGCTAGCTGTTCATGAACAGCCTTCAGCTGAGGAGGAAGGTGGAGGGAATGGTTAGCAAGCAGGGGGATGGGGCATGCTGCATCGATGCTAACGTAAAAGACTAGGATCTTAGCTGTGCGGGGACAGATGATGGGACTGGTGATGAAGGGAAGAGTTTGAAGGATAATGAATGACATTTGTCACCTACATATCTCCCATTTTCTTTGAAATACTCCCCCCAAAAAAGAAGACTCTTATTTTGAAACATTTACCAAGCTTCACAAAATTCTGCTCACATCTGAATTCTTTGTAAACTTCAAAATTACAGCACATTATTTTAACAATTCTACAAAGGCAATCTTTCATTTAGCTGTCAAGTATTTCTGAAAAACCAACGTGTAAGCCGTTTAAAGTCAATGAAATGAAAATTCACCCTAGGGCTGAGCAATAAACAATATCATATCGAGCTTGCAATAAATTTAAGTTGATAATGATGATAAAATCAGGACATTTTAACTTGATACAGATTAATCTATCACACGGCAGAATGTAACAACGGCCATTAAGTGGCTAATAAGTGACTTCTGTGTGTCTCTAAATGAATGGCATGGTTTCGTCTACTCCATAATATGGCAAGCCAAACACACCAAAAGTGGAACAAAACAGTGCGTTATTAAACAGTTCGCACCACTCTAATCTCAGCCTTAGATGTAAAGCCCACAGACCGCTGGCTGAACGTCTGATGCATACGGCACACTTAGCTGGAAACACTTCAGGAGTGTCACTTTCTTTAACGTTCCGCCTGGAAACAAAACGCGTGGCGCCAAACTACCTCACGAAAGTAGAAAGCCGTCGTGTCACAATTGTGACAATGAGCGCTTATCAGGATTAACTAAACACTGGATTTTCAAAAGTATGTGAAAAATGTAAAGTTTGCAGCATAGGATCATTAAAATATGTCAGAGTTTTACACCGTTACTGTGGCGGCATTTCCACGCCCCTAAACTTGATGCGGCGCAAAACGAAACGTGACTGGTTGCTTTACCTGTCAGTCAACACTTGGCCATGCAAATCGGCTAAGGTTCCCAGACCTTCTTTTGGGTTGTTTGGCTTCCCATACCACAAACTCAAACGCGTGTGACGCTCTGTATTTTCAGTGATCGCCATGAATGAACACACAAATGTCATTTCCAGAGGTGGTCTGAGAGTCACTTTACAAGCTTTTTAGTAAATAAATAAAAAACACAGTCAAAAACACACATAAATCTTCCTGACAAACTGCCAAGATAAAAGTTTGGTTCATCTTGAATAAATTAGGACAGAAACATATTATTATTATTGTATACTAAAATTTCTCATAATAATAGTAATATTCTGCTGTGCAGCATCTTATTTGACAAAAAGCAATGTTTAATTGTAAACTGTTATATTTTCATTTGATTACATTTTAAAAGACATTTACATTTAACATTTACATTTTTTGGTTAAAATTTTATTAATTTCATTAAGTCAACATTTTTGATTATAAATTTGTATTACAAAATTTAAAAAAAATAAAATGGATTTCATTGGGTCCTAAATGAAAAGGAAGCTACTCTGTGAAATTTATCTGTGACCCTGGACAACAAAACCAGTCAGTTTTTTGAAATTGAGATTTATACATCACCTGAAAGGTGAATAAATAAGTTTTCCATTGATGTATGGTTTGTTAGGATGTTTTTGTAGAATAATAATAAACTATTTGAAAATCTGGAATCTGAGGGTGCAAAATCTAAATATTGAGAAAAATCACAATGCATATTACTAATCAAAAATTAAGTTTTGATATATTTACGGTAGGAAATGTACAAAATATCTTCATTGAACATGATCTTTACTTAATATCCCAATGATTTTTGGAATAAAATAAAAAACAATGATTTTGACCCATACAATGTATTTTTTGGCTATTGCTACAAATATACCCGTGCTACTTATGATTGGTTTTGTGCTCCAGGGTCACATCTGTGAGCAAACAAGTTCTGTTTAGATTCATTCTCAAAGTCTAACAAACACGTGTAAAGCAGTTCCTGAATACTGTGAAAAATATCAATACTCTATGACATGGCAAAAAAAAAAAATATATTTTTTGCCCATATCGCCCAGCCCTAATTCACCTTTTTTTCCCCCCAAATGCAAACATCTGTGCATGTTTCTGACTTCTTTCTGGTGACATGGTAGACTTCTCCTATCACCTCGTCCAACTAAACCCTGCCACTTTCTTACAATCAGCTGCAAGCTCACATACAAATCTGCCTCTATCCACTAAACAACCAATGAACAGAATCAAGTCCCCATCCTATTTTCCTTCTTTAAAAATCCATTCTACTTCTAATCCATTTTATTGCGACTTTAAACCTGATTTAAAGAATGAAGAAGACTCTACCGTGATGATTCGGAAGCACTGGAGACCACATCCCGGCAAAGAATTTGGATTCTCACTGACAAACGTGCCAATCAATGTCATTCACAAAGCAAAGAGGGAAACAGAGCCAAAAGACTAGCTGAGTGACAAAGCAAGCTCACTTGAGGGAGATGCCCAGCTCAAATACACCCCTTAAAGCACCACCTTAACCCTCTACCGCTCACGTAAGAAGAAGCTACGAAAAATGGAGGAGTTAGTGGGGTGGGGGACCGGGAAGTACAAATATCATTCACCTGAAAATGTTTGGCACACCCGTTTTTTGTCCCCGCCCTGTTACCATTGGGGTGCTCCACAACGAATTGCTGGTAAAAAAGCCAAAGTGAAATCAACGGACAAAACAGTCATTCTCAAAAATGTATTTTAACAACAGACTGTGTCATGATGAGAGCACAGTAACTACAATTGACACCAATATGTTTGACACAGACAGATTAAAAATTGTCATCTGAGGTTTGACAGCATGCAAGCCAATGTATACCAAGATGCCAACACAAACTGCAGAGGCGGTAGAGGGTTAAACGTTCAGTCCAGGGTGAAAATGAGCACTCGTTTCCAAAACGTTACGAAAACAAGAGACATTAGGGAAAAACAAAAAAGTCCAAATGACTCAGTCAGACTGAGGAGGTGGTGGTGAATGTGAGGGGGAGTGGATGTGGCCTCTGCCTGTCTCTCCACCCTTGGTTTGGATCTTGGTCCTCAAGTGGTGACACCCACCTGTTTGCCACTCACCTGTTCCTGCAGCTCAGCCAGCCGAGTGGCCCGTTCCTCCTCCGAGTCCGAGCTGGAGCTGGAAGAGTCCGCGCTGCTCTCGCTGCTGCCGGTGCTCTTGCTCACCACCGCCGTGGCCGACACCGCGTTGGGCGAGGACGGCTCCGCGGGTTCATCGGGCATCTTCGCGAATTTCATCTCAAACACATCCTGCAGGACATGGACAAATTTGGTTGGTGAGATCTGAAAGCACATGATAAGGCACAATGGCTCACTCTCAGTCGTCGCACCTGGAGTTTTCTTGCCATAGCAACGACCTCGTGATCAGGCGGGTTGTATTTGTAACAATTTGAGAACATTAACCGAATATCTGCTGCGAAACTTTGGGCGTCTTGGTATTCTCGACCGTCCATCTTTTTCTGAAAAGAAAAAAAAGACATTGTATGAGACACAGTTTAGCTTTAAAACAGTAAAGGTATAATAAATAAATAAAAACTAAATCATAATCTAATAAATCTAGTATATAATCATTCAAAGAAAAGTTTAATACATAAATATAACAACTAATATATACACTGAATTCAGGTTAATTGGGACATATACACGGAAGATGTGAAATGTTGACTACAGTGTGTGTGTGTGCATATCTATATCTATATCTATATCTATATCTATATCTATATCTATATCTCAGTGTATTTAAAGAAATATACCTTTACAAAAAAAAAAATAATCTAAACAAATCATCTAAATATATATATGTGCATGTGTCTATATAATAAATGAAAGAAAAATGTATTATATAAATGTAATAATAAATGCAAGTGATTATTTCTTTTGAAGCATTTACTATATATATATATATATATATATATACATATATATATATATATATATATATATATATATACATATATATATAAACAAACAACACACACATAATAATTCAAATAATATAATCTAAACTAACACTAAGGCCCTATAAAATCTGTTTAATTTTTTCCCAAATTCCGTTTTTTCCATTTGAATTTTTCTGGATTCCATTTTTTTCCATTTAAATTTTTCTAAATTTTGTTTTAATGGTTACGCTTTATTAATCAAAAAGCATGTCTAATTAATTGAAATCATGACAATTACAATATTAAACAGTTATTTAATAAAAGTTTAACCAAATTACATTAAGGCGCTATGAAATTTGAATTTTTCAAATTCAGTTTGATTTTTTACCAAATTCTGTTTTCCATTATTTTTCTGGATTGGTTTCATTAAATATTAATAATCAAAAGAGCATCTCTAATTAATCAATTTTATAACAAATAAAAGCATTTATTATTATTATTATTTTATTTATTTATTATTATTTTCAGAAATACTATGTTGTGTATTTATATTTTTCTGCTAAAAAAAAACTGGTGATAATTTTCCTGGTAAATATTCCTTTAAAAATAATGTTTTACTAATAATTTTATTGTTAGTAGTAATACTACCATTACATTATAAGTAATATTTCTGTCACGGTTTCTTCAAGTTAAACCAAACTTTTATTTTGATGGGTTGCTTTTTATATTATAGTTTAATAGCTTATTATAAATGTAGTCATTTTGAATATTTACTATATTTTTGTATAATAAAATTTATGTATGTAAATACATGTATTACATTCATATAAACATTTACTAAGTTTTTTAGCCTGGTTCTCATAAAAGTACCTGGACATTTAGTCTTTAGTTCTTTAGTCTTCACACAGCACATAATGTGACCCATTAAATATAGATAATATCTATGAATTTTATTTATTTTGTTTTTTTTAGTATATTTATTTATTTATTTTTATAAAATAATAAACAAAATAATAGTGTGATAATATTTAAAAATAAAAAGGGAGTATAAAATAAAAAATACAATTATTTTATAGTAAACTTAAAAATAAAATCATAATATTTACTTTTTTGTATGAATTTTCATAATTTTCAAACCTAAAATTAGTAAGCTATTAAAATTAGTAAAGCTATTTTGGCAGGTTGCCGGGAAGTAAGTATACGCCAGTTTTGCCAAGTCTGCAGTTTTCCTGTGGAACATGGCTACTTTAACACTGTTGCCGCGAGTTATTTTTCATGTCCGCGGGTTGAAGCGCCCCCAATAACGTGATATTTAACCCCTGGAATTCGAATTTTAGATACTTAAACAACTTCTGACGTGACATGGTGAAGTTGTGCCATACTTTGACAGTGCTGAGGTCCATTGGTTGCTTGATGATTTCATGATAGTCATGCAGCTCAAGGGCCTCTGCATCTACAGGCTTGTAGAAGGGCCAGGCGTAGGCTGCATGCTTTTTGGAAAGCATCTCTTTAAGGATAGTGTCACAGTATTTGAGATGATCGTTGAGCTTGCTTTTCTTGTTGCCTTGCTGTAGGACATCCCCATCCTCCAGGTCCTTTTTGGGAGGCTTGATGGGTCGACCTGTGCTCTCTCGTCTGGAAATAACTTTACTGTGTTTGGACTCCAACATCGCAGTGGGCGACTCACTTCTGCTGGCAGTAATCGCGCAGGTCGTGGGTGTGGTAGTGTCCGCTTTCCGCTTCACTCCTTTCTTCTGAGGAAAAGTAGATCGGCATGTGTGTTAGAACACGACGGAAATAAGAATGTGCAAAAAACAAAAAAAACAAAAAAAAAAACCAACTGACAGTGGGGTGTCTGACAGACTACACTTAAGAAAGCCTTTTATAAGTCTGGTTTAAGGTCAAGCTGAACAGACACCCATCAGACATGTTTTTTTTGACATATACAGAAAATAAAAGACAGTCTACAAATCATTTACTGCACAAACTATCATAGCCTTCACAAAAAACAGATTCTGCATAATGATGGGAACACTGCTCACAGTAGGCGATGTGAAATGTATTGCTGAAGGCAGTGATTCGGTTACAAAAGCAGTTTTGATGGCTGAAACGGAGGTGCTTCAGGAGATGAATTTAGAGATGTGACATCTCAAAAAAAATTTTTTTAGTGTGTTGACAATCTTACAGCTACTTTTAGACTGTTAACACACTAAAGCACAGCATGCTGTCAGAAAACTAAAGACCTCTCAAAGAAGTTGCATCTCTAAATTCATCCCCTTTAAAGCCTAGCAGCTAAAAATATTTATAGCTAAAGAACAAATGGAAAGAAAAATTTGTTAATAGTAAAAATTAAAGAAATCAATAATAATATAAATATTTTATAAAATGAACAAATACATAAAAAAGTCAGTTGATGTATATAATAATGCAAAAAATGCGTTAAATATATACAATAAACAACTAATGTATGTTTTTTATATATCTGTGTGTATATAATAATGCAAAGAAAAACGTATATAAATATAATACCTATTCAAATTTTATATATCAGGGCGTTTCCTCTGAGGAGGCAAGGGAGGCAATGTCTTCTCAAAAAATTGGATGAGAAAAAAAACTCATAGTACAAAAACAAAACAACGCAAATATTACAAAATATGACATAAAAAGCATATAAATCACTTGTTTTTCTAAAGTTAAACCATCCAGCAGTGACACCAGCAGGTAAAGTTTCAGCGAGAGTCCGTATCTCTCTCTTCTCCTGAGCCCATTGAGTTTTAACAGACCCCCTAAAGCATGCAGTGGGTTTGATTGGGGTAATTGAGAAAAAAATTGCGATATGATTGGATATGACTGGTTATGTTCGGCTGTGACTGGTTCATGCGATAAATCCCGCCTCTTGTGTGCATTCTGTCTTCGCAAATCAGTCTGAATGAACAATATAATGGCGTTAACGAAAAAGATTAATGTTTATCTAAATACATATATATGTTTATGTAGATACAGTAATTTCTTACCATTTACAGATAAATATATAAAAAATAATAATTATTATAAACACAACAGTCATACTGATCTATCCCTAAAACAAAACTTTTTTTTAACCTCCTAGCTACAAATGATCTCATACTCTGCTATGACAGGAACAAGGAAAAGGACAGAGCCAATAAAAACCTGCTGCTTGCACATAATTTTAACTGGTCTTACTTTGAGAACAGGCTGTGCGGTTGGGATCATGGACGTGGCAGGGGGCACAGCTTGGACATTGGAGGTGATGGTCGAGACCGGAGTCGCAGCTATTACAGGAGTCTGAGCCAGCTGAGGAGGGGAGCTCGGACATGACGAGGATGGAGAACCAGTAGTCAGTGCTATTGATTGTTGGTTTTCTGTTCGAATGTGATAATGACAAGGTCAGCTGGAATCTCTCCTTCAGGCAGCATGTCACTGGTAACTTCAAAGGTTTATTATTTTTAACATCCAGTCAGTTACCTGAAGTAGGGGGTGCTCCAGGTTTCCGTGCTTTACCCTTCGGTGGTGGGGGTAAGAGTTCCACCTCCTCCTGGGGCATCTGAGCTACCTTTTGGAGGAAAATCTTTTCCAAGGCTTGAGCCATGAGAACAATGTCGTCTGTGGGCTAGGACAATATTTCAAGTGAAATTCATTTGAAATCACATATTATAAAGTGAAGTGGCAATGAAAAGAAATATGTCATTATAATTATAAACAAACATTAGGGACTTACTCTACCTTGTTATAGATGTAACAGTTTGTGAACATAGTGTTAAAATCCTGCATGCATTCTCCAGCAGTCCAATAGTAATTATTCTCAAGTCGCTTCTTTATGGTTCCCATATCCATTGGATTCTTGATAATTTTATGGTAGTCCTATATGACACAGATAATAAATTAGACAAGCTGTAATGCACAACACTCTTAAAAATAAAGGTTCTTTATTGGCATCAATGGTTCTATGAAGAACCTTAAATATCCATGGAACTTTCAAATGGAGGAAAGGTTCTTTATAGTCGAAAAAGGTTCTTTTGATTTTTAAAATGTTCTTCAAAATGGTTCTTTTAGGTAGGGCTGAGAATCGGTTCCTGAAAGAATCGATTCGTCGATTCCGAGGCCTTGGGAATCGAGAGTCGATTCCAAAG
>JAHKKF010526423.1:12195-28069 GCA_019740295.1 Labeo calbasu
AGAGCCGTTTTCAGTTTAGCAAAGCTCATCTATGGGCGCCTCTCAAACGAAAGGCTGCATCATACGAAGGCTGCATATCTCAGCTGCTGTCATCAAACGTCACTGAACGTCGATTCATGAAAATAAACTTAATGAAAGGAGTCAGTACTGAGCTTGTCTGAGTTTGAGGATGCACCCTTCCGTTGAGCATCCATTAATTTGCCTCTTCCTCGCTAACAGTGATTAGAAGTCTGATTCGTTTCCACGAAAATGTTCTTTCGGATAGATCGCTTTAATGAACCAGTTCAAAAAGCGATTCAGAAGTTATTTTACGGTGGAACTGGCTTATATTGTTCCCAATTTAGAGCGCTGCACGACAGAATAGATCATGACGTACTGGAGGGTATTGATCCTATTTCCACCTTTAAAAAAAAAAAAAATTATATTTCTTAACTTTTCTATCAGCCAATGATAACTCTGAAAGAAAACATTGAGAGCACAGTGACCGAGAGCGCATCTGATTGACAGATAAACCTTGAGCTCTTTTATCAGTGTTGTTGTTAATGTTCTGGTTATTTTGTTTGTGTACAGTTTGTTAATTTTGTGCAAAGCGTACTGTTGAAGTTAACATCATTGAGCTGAACTGTGCACACCTTGTTTAATTCATGCAATAAACGCATGTCCACTGTTGCCCTGTGGGATGTGACTAAATTCATGGGCAATGCAGCATAATTACAATTTAAATGCAGAAATTTATCATAATTTAAAAAAAATAAAACTTCATATTATGATAAGGCTACTTTCTAAGACACGGCGAAATTAGGATCCTCCAATCTAAAAAACAAGAGTCAAAAAAGAATCAAAAACAACAGTGAGGAATCGGACTTGATTCCAAAATTTTCTAAATCGAACAGCCCTACTTTTAGGAACTGTTCACTGAAAGGTTCTTTGGGGAACCAAAAATGGTTCTTCTATGGCAGGGGTGCCCAACCTTGTTCCTGGAGTGAGTTTAGTTTCAACCCTAGTCAAACACACCTGTCTGTAATTAACAAGTGCTCCTTCAGATCCTAAATAGCTGGTCCAGGTGTGTTTGGTCAGGGTTGGAGCTAAACTCTGCAAGAAAGTCGATCTCCAGGACCAGGGTTGAGCACACCTGTTCTATGGCATCACTGCAAAAACACCCCTTTGGAACCTTTATTTTTAAGAGTGTAGGCCAGGGGTCACCAGATCCGGTCCCTGCGGAGTTTAGCTCCAACCCTAATTAAACACACCTGAACCAGCTAATCAGTGTCTTACTAGGTATATTTAAAACTTCCAGTCAGGTGTGTTGAGAAAAGTTGGAGGTAAACTCTGCAGGACACCGGCCCTCCAGGAATAAGATTGGTGACCCCTGGTGTAGGCGGACAAAAAACAAACATTTAAAGGTGATGTGTAATTTTTTGGAAGTTCAAATACTAAATCTATAAGCAAGTAATTTCAGTGGACCCTTTTCATAAGGCTGTGATCACGCATTTGGTCATCATCATCATAAATCCTTGAAAGTTTTCATATTTTGATTTTTTTTTTAAAAACAAATATACATTTATAACATTATGCTTTGTATTACATCACCTTTTCATCAAGTTACAAAAAACTAGTTAAAGCTAAAGCAAGGGTGTTTCTAATGCTGCATCTATGGAAGGGATGGTAAATTTGACCTCTTTCTTTCTTCTGACTGCCGATATCAGTCTCTCTCAATATTTTCCTTTGATTCAGAGTCGTAAAAACAATATGACTGAGTTTTTTTCTTTTGTTATTTGAGCAAATGGGAATGCAAAAATATATTTGTGGTACTTTCCCATTCACTGCTTTCGGATTTTACCCAACTATGACAACTTCTGCTATGAGAAACCCGAAAATGTAAGAAAATAACCCGAAAACCAGAAATAACACTCTACACATATTTTTTTCATAATCCCAATACCATAGCAATAGAAAAAAAAGACTAGACTCAAAAACACTGACTCTGAGTCTGGGGTGGGACTATCTGCTTGCTCAACCAATAGCAAATGATGGACACACAGTCAATATTTTTGCAATTCCATTTGTTAACACTAGAGGCAAAGAAATTACACTAGCCAGCATCTTCAAGTCAAAAATGATCACACTAAAATATGTCTTTGAAAAAAATCTCTTATGCTCACCAAGGCTGCATTTTTTTAAATAAAAAAAAAAGAAATATTACTACAACTTAAAATAACTACTTTCTGTTTTAAAATATAATTTATTCTTGTGTCAAAGCTGATCATTATCAATGTTGAAAACAGTTTTGCTGCTTAATAGTTTTGAGGATTATTTAATTAATAGAATGTTCAAAAGAACTGCATGTATTTGAAATATAAATATTTTGTAATGCTATAAATGTGCTTACTTGTACTTTTGACCAATTTAATGTGTCCTTGCTGAATAAAAGCACTCATTTCTTGTTTGTTGTTGTTTTTAATCTTATCCCACATTTTTTAATGGTAGTGTATCACAGTTTCCACAAAAATATCAAGCACAACTCTTTCAATGTCGGTAATAATAAATGTTTCATCAGAAGCAAATCAACATAATAAAATAATTTCTGAAAGATCATCTGACACTAAGTACAGGAGCAACGATGCTGAAAAATCAGCTTTGCCATATCAGAAATAAGTGACATTTAAAAACATATTAAAACAGAAACATTTATTTCAAACTGCAATAATATTTCACAATATTGCTATTTTACTGTATCTGAGCAAATCATGCACACTTTGTCTGCATTAAAAAAAAGCAACTGTTCTAAACCAATAATGTGTACATAAGTGTAAATTTATGAAATGAAAGCCAAAAACAATTTACTCACTGGCAGATTCAACTTGATGGCATCCACAGGTGTGTAAAAGGGCCACGCAAACTGATGCTTCCATAGAGTTTTGACAACCACATTCTGCATGTATTGTAGCTGGTTGGTTTTTCGGCCAGGCTTACTAGGGTTCGTGACCTCAGGAGGGGGAGGGTTTACAATAGGTGGAGGCACCTGGGCAGGGGATGTGACTACCGACATACTGCTCAGTTAAGGGGAAGTAGTCGCTTGAATGACGTCTGTACGTCTCTTAGCTCAGTTACAATGATCCACTTGCTGCTCCTTAGTCCGCCCTCGACACACACATCCCATCTCAGGACCTGAGTGTCAGCACGCTGTCAATGAATGCAGAGAAATAGCTTTTTAATATACATAAAAATAAAGTGTCACACACATATATGTATGTATATATATGTGACCCTGAACCACAAAACCACTCTTGAGCAGCACTGGTATATTTGTAGCAATAGCCAACAATACATTGTATGGGTCAAAAAGATTGATTTTTCTTTTATGTCAAAAATCATTAGGATGTTATGTAAAGATCATGTTCCATGAAGATATTTTGTGAATTTCCTACCGTAAATTTATCAAAACTTAAGTTTTGATTAGTAATATGCATTGCTAAGAACTTCATTTGGACAACTTTAAAGGTGATTTTCTCATTATTTTGATTTGTTTGCACCCTCAGATTCCAAATTTTCAAATAGTTATATCTTGGCATATTCTAACAAACCAGACATCAATGGAAGGCTTATTTATTCAGCTTTCAGATGATGTATAAATCTCAATTTGAAAAAAATGGACCCTTATGACTCCTTTTGTGGTTTACGGTCACACACACATACATATATATATATATATATATATATATTTAACAAAATGAGCCTCACATTATACTGCTACAAGGCTATAATATTTTGCATTATATTGTCATAACAAAATTTAATTTAAAACTTTATCAAGACATCATGGTGTAAGTTGACGTGCATGTTGTTTAAAAAAAACAGTATTTGTATTAATATTTTATAAGCATTCATACACAGCAAATTAATTTTAAAATCATTTTCAGGTTATTTTTCGTACATTTTCCAGCGAAACGCGATGCATGCATCTTTACCAGTAAATTAGTTAAAAGTCTGAACTACAATATTGGGGGTTTCACACAAATGAATAACAAAAAAACTGGGAAAAGCTGAAAATTTCTGTTAACTTGTTACTTCATTCGAACTACTTTCAATAGTTTTAAATCCCAGCAAAATAAACAAAATTTCGTTTGCCTACGAGAGGCCATGAAAAATCGCAGGTTTCGTCGGAATTAAACCAAAACATCAGCTAGCAAATTGCGCCCCTGCGCGCCCTTAAACGGAGCTCTTGAACTGTAAATTTGACTGGAAACACATTTTCAATCGCGCGTTAAAGTAACTGCATCAGGCGTGTGTATATAAGTTCTTGAAAAGATGGCGGGCACGGGAGAGACAGGGCATCGAGTGAGGAATGCCGAGGATCGAGCCCCACCATGTCTTTAACACAACCATTGTGTGTGCATGCCGTCCAGCCAGCTAGCTACTCAGCGGGCTAATTTGAAATCAACCCGCAATGCATCCTCCAGCCCGGTTTTTACACTTGATACAACGAGAAAAAACTGCGCAAACGATTACGGCGAGCTCTACGTTCTCGGATCGAAACGGCTGAGCCTGAAAGAAGGTTTTGTTACATTGTTGCAAAGCGCCGCTCATCAGCTCCACTCTGTCAGAGGAGATCCTGCTAGCCACATTCAGCTGTGTTTTCCCCCCAAAAGACCAATATACATCACCGTAACTGAATATAAACTGCGATCGGAATGCGCTAAACGTAAATATGCATGTTATACTTTATTACTTTCACTCCAAGCAGCTCCGGTAGCGTTTTCCTTGCAGATTTTCGGGTAGCTTTTATTGCGAAGAAGCATAATAGATGGCTGGGGTCGACACTGGTTGGGTAGTGTTGTGCGCATGCGCGCTGCGTCGCACGGTATTGTGGTTGTTGTTGTGTAAATGAATAACTGTCCCTCTCTGAACCGCTCAGCCTTTAACGTTCTCATTCCAAATGTCTTTTACGAATGTTTTTTTTTTGTTGTTCATTACAAACATGTGACATTATTGAAATATAAAGTCAGCAGGTCGAGATTAGGTGTAGAATTTGTTCTACAGTAGTGTTTATCTATCTATCTATCTATCTATCTATCTATCTATCTATCTATCTATCTATCTATCTATCTATCTATCACAAACCCCACCTTGTTCACTATTATTTCATACTCATGTAATTACATTGTAAAAAGTGACAATGTAGATAAATAGGTAGATACATACAGACATATATACATTTTAGTATTATTTTATTAGTATGTTATCTAATAAAATACTGATATTGTTAATATAATATCTAATAAATGCAGTGTTGCACTTGCTTTCTCTGCATTGGTGAAAAGAATTTCACATATCAAAATATCATATTTCTAAATGCCCTGTAAATAAAATAAAATAAAGTAAATTTTCATATACATAGATATATATTAGTATTATTTTATTAGTATGTTATCTTATAAAATGCTGACATTGTTAATATACTAATAATATATCTAATATCTAATAAATGCAGTTCTGCACTTGTTTTCTCAACACTGGTGAATAGAATTTCACATATTACAATAATATCATATTTCTAAATGCCCTGTAAATAATAATAATACAAAACTGTAGAGATACATATATTTTTAGTATCAAAATAACATCATATTTCTAAATGCCCTGTAAATAAAATAAAAATAAATAAATACATTTTATATAAATGCATAAATTTTAGTATTATTTATTAGTATGTAATCTAATAAAATACTGATATTGTTAATATAATATCTAATAAATGCAATGCTGCACTTGTTTTCTCAGCACTGGTAAAAGGAATTTCACATATCAAAATAGCATATTTCTAAATGTCCTGTAAATAAAAATAAACACATTTTGTATATATGCGTACATTTTAGTATTATTTTATTAGTATGTTATCTAATAAAATGCTGCATATTGTTAATGTAATATCTAATAAATGCAGTGCTGCACTTGTTTTCTCAACACTGGTGAAAAGAATTTCACATATCAAAATAGCATATTTCTAAAAGCCCTGTAAATAAATAAATAAATAAATAAATAAATAAATAAATAAATCTCAGATCAGTTTTGTACAGAGCGAAATGAACACAATTTTCTTCTATTAGTGGAAAGATTTTGATATTTTGCAAAAATATTTAAATAGAAATAGATGATTTTGTTCACAATTTATTCAGAGAAACCAAAGCTGTGTAAAATTATACTCGTCGAATGAAGTAAAGAAAAAGGACATCCACCATCATAATCTGAAGTTGACATTACATACTGCACATGCGCGGTGGCGCGCGTGTAATTTCTATTTGGCTCAGCAAGTGTCCCGAAGCGCCTTTGTAAACATAGTTGTTTGGAGCGACTAGTTTGAAACCAACTAGGTTCAGAACCGTCCAGTAAGTTTCTGTTCGTGTTTCGTCGCTTATGTGATATGGAAACCTGAGCTGAATGCATGTCCTGGGTCTGTTGTTAGCCGAGCTAAGTGTGTGACAGGCGTGTGTGCGTAATAGGGCGGCAACTACATAGATATTTACTGTTCTAAATGATTTATATGTGTCTGGCTGTCAAAATATACGCTACACCATTCGCAGTTCTGAATAAACATTTGACATAGTAAGAGGAAGTAACGGGCTTGGCTGCCATGCTATTCTAGCGAGGCTTTTCTTAGACCATTTGCATTTTGTAACACTCCAGTGCTGTCAAGTGTACAAGTTTGTTTTGATGATGGACAACCATTTGATGAATTCCTCTTGTTCCTCTCTTCTCTTCTGTTTAGAGCCCCCGTATTTGACCCACATGAGGTGCAGTGATGGCATCAGAGGAAAGGAAGCTGGACACAGAAACACATAAAACACATTCAACATCATCATCATCCTCTAAGGTAGAAAACCTGAATTTTGGTTGATTTGCCTTTTTCATTCAAAAGTTAAGTTGTTCCTCTGTTGATCTTGTATACGTCTTTTTCTGAAGTCTGCTCCTGTGAAGCCAAACTACTCATTGAAGTTCACCCTCGCAGGTCACACGAAAGCTATATCATCAGTGAAATTCAGCCCTAGTGGTGAATGGTTGGCAAGTTCATGTAAGTAGTGCTGTTTATAATGTTCAGTTTTAATTTTCAGAAAGCAAACGTCAATGTCTGAAGATTTTGAAATGATAATCTCTTTTTCAGCGGCAGACAAGCTTATCAAAATATGGGGCGCTTTTGATGGAAAATTTGAGAAGAGTCTTGCAGGACATAAACTTGTGAGTTTTAAGTTGCTAAAAAAAAAAAATTCAACAATTTTTAATTTTTCAGCAAATTATTCCTTTATAGACTCAGTTTATCCGAAAATTAATATTCTCTTGTTAATTACACATTTCTCTCATGTTGTTCCAAACCCGTGAGACGTTTGTTCATCTTCAAAACACAAACAATGATATTTTTAATGAAACCTGAGACATTTCTGTCCCTCTGAAAATCTATTCCACCAAAACTTTCATGCTTCAAAAAGTTCATAAAGACACTGTAAAGTAAGCAAATACAGTTGAGCTGCTGTTGACCATAGCTGATGAGCTGTTTATGTTTATTGATTTATAAAGCAATTGTTTCTTTGGATTTGGATTTAATTACTTGATTTCTATTGATTTATTGTATGAAGTAGTTGTTTTTGTTTTCTTTGCGCGTATTCTCGTAGCTTCGTAAAGTTACGGTTGAACCACTGATGTCACATGGACTATTTTAACGATGCCCTTACTACATTTCTGGGCCTTGAATGTGTCAGTTGCGTTGCTGTCTGTACAGGGACAGAAAGCTCTCGGATTTCATCAAAAATATCTTAATTTGTGTTCTGAAGATGAACGGTCTTTCAGGTTTGGAACGACAGGAGGGTAAGTCACTAATGACAGAATTTTCATTTTTGGGTGAACTGTTCCTTTAAGAGTCTTTATGTTCCAGCAATTATATTTCATTTTGCATTTGCAGGGAATATCAGATGTGGCCTGGTCTTCAGATTCAAATCTTTTGGTGTCTGCATCAGATGACAAAACATTGAAGATCTGGGATATGAGTTCGGTAAAATTTGTCAAATAATTTTATCTGATGCTGTAGGTGTCATCCATATCAGTTTCTGAATTTTGAAACCCTAATTGTCTCATGCTTTTGAAGGGAAAATGTCTGAAGACACTGAAAGGCCATAGCAACTACATCTTCTGTTGTAACTTCAACCCACAGTCGAACCTTGTCGTTTCTGGATCTGTAAGTAAACAAACGGATGAATAATTTTTTAAATGAATAAAAATAAATATGACACAGTGTTTGTCATTTAGTGATTGAGTGATGTGGTTCATGTTGACAGTTTGATGAGAGCGTACGGATATGGGATGTCAAAACAGGAAAGTGTCTGAAGACCCTGCCAGCTCACTCAGACCCCGTCTCAGCGGTAAACATCAGTTCCTAAAAAATATTTTTGTTAGTTTGCATGCAGATTTTGTTGATGTCGGTTTAATGTAATGTTTCCAGGTGCACTTCAACAGAGACGGATCTCTAATAGTATCCAGTAGCTATGATGGTTTATGGTAAGTTGAGTAGTGCCGTCTGTTAAAAGTGCTGTAAGCTATTTCAGCTTTTTTTGCTAGCTTACTCTTGAATGCTGACAAACCCAAAAACATTTTTTTGTGTTTTATTATTAAACATTTACTTGCAGCACCTTTAGGTCAGCCTCCATCTGTACTTATGATTCTTTAGGACTGATGTGATTGCATTATTAACCTATTCTTAATGTTATGGACTGTATTTCAGCCGACTGTGGGACACTGCGTCAGGACAATGTCTGAAAACTCTTATAGGTATGTGACTGTTTTCTCTTTACTGTGCACTACCAGTCAAACAAGGTTCTTGAACAGTAAGATTTTAAATGTTTTTTAAAGAAGTCTCTTCTGCTCGCCAATCCTGCATTTGTTTGATCCAAAGTATAGCAAAGACAGTACATTTTTGAAATATTTTTACTATTTAACATAACTGTTTCCTATTTAAATATATTTTAAAATGTAATTTATTCCTGTGATCAAAGCTACATTTTCAGCACCATTACTCCAGTCTTCAGTGTCACATAATCCTTCAGAAATTCTATGCTAATTTGCTGTTCAAGAAACATTTTATTATTATTATTATTATTATTATTATCAATATTTAAAACAGTTGAGTACATTTTTTTTCAGGATTCTTTGATGAATAGAAAGACCCAAAGCATTTATCTAAAATAAAAATCTTTTGTACGCTGTACCATAGTAGTCAGTATATATATTTTTTTTGTTTTGGGAAAGAACTTATAAGTATAAATAATACTTTATTTTATATTTTAATACTTTTATTTAGCAAGGATGCTTTAAATTGATTAAAAGGTAATGATTAAAAGATTAATGATAAAGACATTTGTAATGTTACAAAATATTTCTATTTCAGATAAATGCTGTTCCTCTGAACTTAATAATAAAAAATGTTTTTTGAGCAATAAATCAGAATTTTAGAATTATTTCTAAAGAATCATGTGACATTGAAGACTGGAGTAATGATGCTAAAAAATCAGCTTTGAAATAACAGGAACAAATTACATTTTAAAATATATTCAAATAGAAAACTGTTATTTTAAATAGTAAAAATATTTCTAAATTTGACTGTTTTTGCTGTACTTTGGATCAAATAAATGCAGGCTTGGTGAGCAGAAGAGACTTCGTTAAAAAATATTAAAAATCTAACTGTTCAAAATCTTTTGACTGGTAATGTATGCACTGGAGAAGCCAGAGAGCATGATATCAAGTTTTCTTATTGTTGGACTTAGTTTTAGCCTTAAATCTTGAGTTTTGTTGAGATAGCAGATGGCAGGATGGTGTGTGCTGCATAATTTGGATAAATGTAGCCTTTCTAAATGCAAATTAGGAGAGTGTGTTGATTGTGAACTGATCTGCGTTATTTCCAGATGATGACAACCCCCCTGTCTCATTTGTGAAGTTTTCTCCAAATGGAAAATACATTCTAGCTGCAACACTGGACAAGTACGTGAACTCATCCCCCAAGTGACTTCTTTTTTTTTTCCATTCAGTGCAGTTTCTGAGACAACATTAATTTTGGAAAAACTGCTGTTATATGCAAACAGTTGTTATATAGTATATAGAAAAGGCATAAACAAACTGATGCTTTTCCTCACAGTACATTAAAGCTCTGGGACTACAGCAAGGGAAAGGTATGGCATAAATGTTCACTGCAAATCATGTTTATAAAATTTTTTTGTGTTAAAATTAGTAGTGTGTGTATGTGTACATATATATATATATATATGTATTATATAATATTCAAAAATGGCCTAATAAGGTGAAACCTGTTTAACACCAACTAGTGAGCCAGAGGGCAATGGTAATGTTGTGTGGGTAATATTTCATGTTTTAAATGATCTGTTGTAACTTTTCATTTTTTTTAGTGTCTCAAGACATATACTGGACATAAGAATGAAAAGTATTGTGTGTTTGCCAATTTTTCTGTGACTGGAGGAAAGGTAGGTTTAGTATGACGTTGTCGAAGTATTTGATTTAACACAGTTATTTAAACCAGTTTTTGAATAACCTGAATCTGTCTTGCTCTCATTCAGTGGATCGTCTCAGGCTCTGAAGACAACATGGTATATATCTGGAACCTGCAGACCAAAGAAATTGTGCAGAAATTACAAGGGCACACAGGTACATGACATTACACCTCCCAGGCTCAAATAAACGGCAGCCTCTTTCATTTTGTTGACATAAATGTGATGTATTTTTGTCCTTAGATGTAGTGATCTCGACAGCTTGTCACCCTACAGAGAACATCATTGCCTCAGCAGCCCTGGAGAACGACAAGACCATCAAACTGTGGAAAAGCGATTGTTAAGTTAAAGCACAGCACTTCAGAGGCTTTAGTAGAAACTTCAGACTGATGACTTCCAGTAGTGTCTGTCTTTTACAATGGTTTGATAGCACCTAATGCAGGGTTATTATGTGAGAGATGGGCAGGTCCTGTCTGCTCCGAATAGTGACAATCTCACTCAAGCCTTTTCACCTCTTAATATACTGTAATATTTTCAGTTCATTTTAATTTATTACCGAAGAACAAATTTTTTCTATCAAATCATGAATTCTGTTGTTTTATTGATCTGGTTAGATAAAATGTACTTATGGTAGACATACCAAAAATGGATATATATAAATGTTTTTGTTAATCCAAGAGAATTTTCAGTTTCTGCAACTTTTTGCCATCAAATGTTTGCCTTTTTTCCTGATAATGTTTGCATTTCCTGATAATTTACTCACCTTTATGTCATCCAAGATCTTCATGGTTTTCTTTTTTCAGTCAAAAAGAAATTAAGGTTTCTGAGGAAAACTTTCCTGGATTTCTCCCCATATAGTGGACTTCAAAGGTGGCCAACGGGTTGAAGGGCCAAATTGCAGTTTCAGTGCAGCTTGAAAGGGCTCTACACGATCCCAGCTGAGGAATAAAGGTCTTATCTAGCAAAACGATTAGTCATTTTCTAAAAAAAAAATACAAATTTATATACTTTTATTTGCTTCATGCTTTACATAATCGGGCGGAAGTACCAACCCAGTGTTTACAAAGTGAACGTGCAAAGAAAGTCAAACGCCCTTTACAAAACAAGGTAAAACAATGATATCAGACAATTTTGAAGTTGGAAGAGATAATAAGATGGAGGTTTTTTTTTACCATACCTTACCTTTTTGGACCGAAATACACAGACTAACCACCCATGACCTTTCCAACGTGATTACGTAATGCGTAACGTTGCGGACGTGCATTGTAGAGCTAGTGCAAGAAAAGCATTTGTGGTTAAAAAGTATACTTTTTTTTTTTTTTTAGAAAATGACTGATCGTTTTGCTAGATAAGACCCTTATTCCTCAGCTGGGATTGTGTAGAGCCCTTTGAAGCTGCATCGAAACTGCAATTTGGACCTTCAACCCACTGGCCACCACTGAAGTCCACCATATGGAGAAAAATCCTGGAATGTTTTACTTAAAAACCTTAATTTCCTTGCAACTGGAGAAACCAAGATGTGAACATCTTGAATGACACTGGAGGTGAATAAATTATCAGGAAATTTTTATTCTGGAAGTGAACTAATTTTAAACATTATTTTCCACTATTTAGGCTTTGATTTTGAAGGGATATATTTGTCTTCAGTTTTATTTTCATGGTTTTCATGGCTTTGATCCATTGGAGCAGTAGGTAAATTTCCATAAAAAAATTTTAATAGAAATCTATATAAATGTTATTGCAGCAATATTCTGCTTTATGAAACTGTGAAATCTATTTAATGTTTATATATATATGATATCTTGTATATCATCATTTATTCATAACTCTCAAGTAGTTTGTTTGCTGACGACAATATAACAGTATTTTTTACAATCTGAAATTTAATAGTCCTTTGAACAGACATAATATAATAGGACAATACACAATACACCCTCCATTTGTCTTGTAAAAAAGAACAAGTGAGCCGTCCTCAGCGTTTAGGTGAGGGTACCATGAAAACAAATGGCAGAGGAACAGCGAAGCCTTTTGCACGTAAACCTTTCCCTCAGTTCAGGGTCACGGCTGCACTTAAAAATGAATATTTACACCAACAATGTGTACAATATAGAACAGACGACAAAATGATATAGAGAAAAAATTACACTTTGTACAAAAATAGATAATTCTCTTAAAATGCATCATGTCCTGTGATGGATTGCTGTCTCACAGGGAAATATGACGGATGTCTGATGGCGGCACATCAGGATTGTAGCTGAAATCAGATAAGATGTGCCCGGGTCCTGATGGTCTAACAAACCCTGTTTGACTAGTCCAACACAGTGGAAACCCAAGAGCGCTTTACATTGTCTCTGTACCTCAGCAAGGGGTCTTTAGTTCCTGTCTGCACATTCTAATATGCTGGTTTTGGAGTAATGAAAGGCCAAAGACGTCCGATGACAGAACAAACAAAATCCACTGATCTTCCCTGACGGCCGATTCAAATTTCTCCCTGGTCAAAGCATAGAACTTCAGGCTCGACACATAGAACAGTCACATAGACAGTATATGCTGTTTATGTGCATATTAAACTGAATACTCATGTTGCTGTTATCACGGGCAGAATGTGTCGTCTAAATCAGTAGGTGTTTCGCACTACGTCTGATAATGACAACTGCTGCTACACAGCTCACATACCTCCCGAATTCCAATAATAGCTATCAAAATTCATCGTCATCATGAAAACACTGGTTCAGATTGGCTCAATCTGCAATTGAGGTTTGATGCGTCAATACAAATGTTATGAAATCTATAATTATTACAGTTTCTTCCTTACGACACAGATAAGACTGCACAACAGAACCAAAAATTGCATTTGTATCAACCTGAGGCTTAGAAATGGTTGTTTTGCAATGTTTGCCAAGCATTTTCATGTAATAGCAAATGAGTGCAGCTGCAATGTCACAACTCTTCCAATAGGGGACAGGCATGGCACTTCCAAACCTCGCGATTCCCTGAGGCCAGACTATCATCTGGATTCCTTTAACTCGTTGCATATTTTCAAATCGCAAACACCCACTTGCTGGGAATTATCAGATGATATATATAAACATTATTGAAAATCTTTGGAAATACTTAATACATATTTATGCTGAATTATAGAGGCAAAACATGATGAAAAAACTTGCGTTTTTTTCTTTTACACAATTCTAACAATAAATCATTGTGTTTTCATCCAGCACGAGTTCAGCCAGGAGTACACCTGCTTTCCATTCTTTTTAGACCTTTCTGTTATTCATAGGCCCATATATCTTCCAAAAAGAAAAGGACTTTTTGAGTGCAGTTTCTTCCTCTTCCCCAGAATCCTGACGTATGACAATACCGCTTGAAAGAAGCCATTTCTAAGTGCCTGGAAAAACGGTCCTGTTAACTGCGCAGTTTGAGCAAGAGCTTCCAATGGCAGATACAGTAATGTGTTTTTTAAGGACAGCTGCATGAAGAAGTGCATCCGAGGTATTTTGTTTCCTCTCATGAAATCTGAAAATTCACAGCACAATGATTGTGAGTTCAGAGATGAGGCGGTTTGGCTGTGTACTCAATGGAAAGCAGAGGTAGACCTCTGTAAGGCAGAAGAAATGAGAAACCAAAAACTCCAGAACTCTGTGAGACTTCCCAAACGTGCATGCAAACTTCATCCATCCCGCGTGGTATATTCCGTAATGAGCGCTTACGCAGTATTTCGTGGATTGCGCAATGTTTCTGATGAAGCGCCAAGGTAGCTCAGTCCTCTCCTGTGAGATCAGAGATGTGTCCTCCGGCCTCCTGTAGTGTTCTGTACATGGGCAGCACCCTCTGTCAGAGGGGCGGAGATGACATGAAATCATTCCCTTATGTCATTTGGTGTGGCGCTTCGAGCATTTCCATTAGGAAAGTGTCGATGGGTGTGTCTCCGATTAACTTGAAAAAGAAGAGATGTTCAAGACACTTCAGGCCGATGGAGCGCAGGGCAGGCAGACGCAGTAGCAGCTTGGCGAATCTGTCCGTGAAACAATAGATGTCAGCGTTTGGATGAGCACAGTGTAATACTTAGGCTACTAATATTTGTATTCAGCAATTCAAATTGATCAAAAGTGAGAGCTAAACATTTATGATGTTACAAAAGATTTCTGTTTCAAATAAATACTGTTCTTTTAAACTTTCTGCTAATCAAAGAATCCTGAAAAAATGTTAAAAAAAAAAATGAACAAGGATCAATTAACACTGAAGACTAGAGAAATGGCTGCTGAAAATTAAGCTTTGCAATAACAAGAATAAAATATAGCTGCATAGCAAGCCTGTAACCACCTAAGTCAATGATTTGAAAATGCATTTTTGGCAAATCCAGGTAATTTACCATAGAAATATTGTTTACTTTAATGTTTATGACATTATAGCGCCAGCTGTGGTCAGGTCTCCTTAAAACTTTGCATGCTTGTTTAGAATCACGTCGCATGCGCTCAACAGGTTTCATGAAGTTTTGAGTTTTCCTTTAGGCTTCTTTGGATTTGGGGTAAATTTGGACAGGCCCCTTTTCTAAACTACCCCGTTACAGCTTCCCAAAGGGTAAACTTCAACATTTTTTTGATAATTATTGACGTATAGAGTCCAGAAATTTGTACTGCAGTATTTATTAATCTAGAACTAGTTTGCAAAAGTACTTTGTTTTTTGTTTTTTTTTTACATCTTCCCGATCATTTAACAAACAATCTGACTGACAGCAGTAGTTCTAGAGGCAAAGTTGTCCAGAATGAGAAGTTCCATCATATGATACGAATATCGCGCGTATGTGTAAAAAACTGCACAATGTACAGTCGTTTACGTCCTTGGAAAATATGATATCGCCCTCCGACTTCTTTCAAATTTCTCAAAGACCTTTGGGGCCATGAGTCAAACGGACCTACAGAGTTTCATTCCGATCGGCCTCTGTTAATCTTGTCTAATAGGTGCTCAATAGTGGCGGCCAAGTTTTTTTGAGATATGCAAATGTCCTCATAGACACTTGTGGCACTTTGGACCAAGACGGTGCTCTGTGTTTTTCATATTGATAGGACAAATGGTTGCGTAGGTAGCCATTTTTATGTTTTTATACTCCCCTCTTATAGCGCCACCAAGTGGCCAAGCTCTGCGATTTTTTTTTTTTTTTTTTTTGTCCCTGTGACCTCAGATTGAGCTCTTACGTAAGTGTTCTGAGTTTGGTGAAGATATCTTATTCCGTTCAGGATTTATAGGCATTTTACTAAAAGTGGCCATGGCTCTTTCGAACGTTTTGGTGTCCCTTTGTGATGGTGAGTCAAAAGTTCAACTTTTTTTTAAAT
>JAHKKF010526424.1:0-32837 GCA_019740295.1 Labeo calbasu
AATTTGTTTTGAAAATAACTAATCGTTTCGCTAGATAAGACCCTTCTTCCTCTGCTGGAATCGTTTAGAGCCATTTGAATCTGCATTTTAGAACTTGGGGGCATATGAACGTCTTTGACAAGGGGTTGAGTAAATTATCTGTAAATGTTTGTTGTGGAAGTGAACTTTTCCTTTAACCTGAGGAAAACAATGTAAAGCCACAGCTACATGTATACTGTATGTCACATGTTGTTTTTTAATCTTTTTCTTTTTTGTAAAATTATTTCGTTCTTTGTCAACATTTCATACACACATTATATACACATGGGCATTGGTTCCATGAAATGGAAAATCAAAACATAGGTTTTCTTTGTATTTGTGCCTTTTTGAGAATGCCCGGGTTTAAAACACAGATGTCAAAATACAAATCAAATTGATGAAATGAACATTAAATATTTGTTAATTCAAGTTTCAACTCGCATTTACAAAGAATTAATCAAAATCTGAATTGGTCCATGGCAGGTATGAGATGCTTCAGGAAAATGTGAATGGCTTTCGACGAGAGATTGAAGCCCTCCGTGACAAGAATCAAAAAATGACTGCCACTCATCAAAGACATGAGCAAATCATTCACACAATGACTCAAGATCTAAGGGAGGCCAATGAGAAACTAGCCATGGCTGAGGTGAGCAAAAGTATAATGAACTGAATGGACTTTTAGCAAACTATTCAGCTGGTATTCAGTTTTATTGTATTTTTCCCTCTTTCTGCCAGGTGCGCATTGAGAACTTCCGTAAGGAACGAGACATTCTAAAACAGGTGGAGAACAGACTGTCTCAGGAGAAAGAGTCCATCCTGACTGAGCAGCGAGGCCAGAACCTCCTGCTTACCAACCTCAAATCCATTCAGGTACAGTTTGTCGCATATCCCAACCAACTTTGTCAAAGCACTCGTACCTTTTGGCCTTTTTCCTGTTAGCTTTCTTATGTCACAGCTTATCATGGAGCGCTCTGAGACGGAGACCAAGCAGCGCTACAATAACCAGATTCAACGTCTGGAGAAAGAGATTGTGCAGCTTAAGAAGAAGCTGGAACAGGAAGTGGAACAGAGACATGCATTGGAACGCAACCAAGATGTAAGCTTAGTATGATTTACATTTGATTTACATGATTACATTTGTCAATTAGTTGGTGGAAACATCTACACCTGAATGACTTATTTCTCTCATTTCTATTGACTAGACTCAGCTGCTGGAAGCTAAGAAGCAGTTGGAGACACAGACAGCACTACATCAGAAGACTAAAGAGCTGCTAAGAACTGCTGAACAGCAGGTCACCTCCATGAGACAGCAACTGAACAACAACGAGAACCAGAGCACAGTGCCTAAGCAGCCTGTCAGGACATTACCCAGAGGTAAACATAGAAGTTAAAAGATGAAATTGTGAGTGTTAAATTTTCCAGTGCAGTGTATTTCAAGGTCACATGTGAAGTTTCAGCTCCTGGCGTTCCTCAACAAGAAGTGGATGAGCTCCGTGCACGTCTACAGCAGGCCGAAGAACAGAACTCCGATCTGAAGGAGCGTTTGAAGAACACCACCACCAACGTAGAGCAGTACAGGTCCATGGTACTCAGCTTGGAGGAGTCTATAAACAAAGAGAAGCAGGTATTCATGTGCATTGAGATGTGAACAGATATGTACAGACTGCATTTCAGTGAAAACACTAGCACTCACAAATGTTATCAAAAAGTGGAAATTGGTTATTTTTTCGTTTTTCGGAGCAATTTTGTTCTTCCGGGTTGAAAAGCAAAGTTGAGGTTACGTCATGAGATGTGACGTAGAGCCGACCCTCACAATGTGTTATAGATAGGGCCGTTTCGTTGTCACTCGTTTTTGAGTGCTTTTCTGCATTTATTAATGAGAAAGAGCTTGTTCAACCCAATCACTGCGCTGTAGTATGCATAAAAAAAATCTGCTGTATTATGCATAAGAGAGTACCGCTTCTTCTCTCAGTGTCATTCAAAGACATGTCTCAACGTAAGTGCTCATTATCTTTGGTGCGACAGCAAAAAAATATATTGTTTGCGTTTCCCTATGACATGACCAGAGCTGAAGCTTGGGTGCAGACGGTTGGTTTTCCATTTTCTGTGACGATTTTCATGTCTTGTAGATGTACAGATATGGTCCTGGACTGACCGACGCAAAATAGACATGATCTGCATGTCGGACAGACGTCTCTGTTTGTTGGGAATATTAGTTATTGTTTTTTAAAGTAACAGCCAAGCTGTTGATCATAGTTTATGTTTAATAAATTTTGCCATCTCACATCATCACGACTTGCCTAAAATAAAATCTATAGATATAAAACAGTTTAAGCATATGACATTGCGAGTTTAAACGTTAAACCTAGATAAATGTGCGCTATTGGGCGCATATCCAATTCTTTGTGCGGAGAGTGGAGGCTAAAGTGCACTTTGCAGGACTTAGAGGCACCAGCTCGATCACTTGCATTTTTTTAGTGGAAACAATTTAAAATATGCCGTCATTTTTGCTCAAAAATGTTAAAAGTAATACATCATTCGGAACTGTACAGGGTCTACTTTTATGTGTGTGTTCTCACAATATCAATAAACGTTGTGCTTTTAGAAAATAAAGGAAACAAACACGATGCGCTTTCTGCCGTCTCAAAATGAACCAAAACACATTCATGGTAATTACTTTTGCAGGTGCTTTGTGGCAAGCTTTAGCCTGTTGCATGCACTTGATGCAATAAGCCAAATTTCCTGCTGAAGGCGTGCTCACTGCTACTGGCAGGACACTAAAGCCGAGCCGCTCTTGACAGTTGCGGTAGCCTGGTCTCGTGTTGTTTCCACCAGCGCTGCAATTTTATCACCATAATTGAAATATAAAAATATAAACATAAGGAGAAGCCTTAAAAAGGCCCGATGCCCGGTCGCCGTCTGAACTATGACATGAAAATTGGCCCAAAACCCGGGGCCAAAAAAGTCGGGGTCTGTCTGGCCCTGGCTGAAATGCAGGGCTCTATTTGCAACTGCATTACCAGTGTGTTACTTAGCTGTCTTTATGCGCTTGATCACACTCCCCTTTTTATGCCAACCCTTCCTTTTTCCTACTTATCACAGTAGACCATGCCACTTTTTGAAACCCTTTCAAATATGGAGGTGTGAAAAAATGCTGCTGAAGCAGTGTAAGTGCTGACGGTGCAAAACAAATATGTTTCACTCATAGTCGGCTGAGCAGGCACGGACCTCCACTGACAGCCAACTGAAGACGGCGCGGGAGTTGAACCAGCAGTTGGAAGCCCGGCTGGTGGAAGCAGAAAAGGAAAAGCTGGAGCTTCAGGAGGAGAAGATGAAAGCTGTGGAGAGCGTTGAAGAACGGGTATAGAACTCACATGGATGACGCGTCCCAATTTTTTTTTAATAGCTATTCTGAATAGGAAAGTTCTGAAGATTGAAACCATTTGTTTAGGTGAAGGAACTGAAAAGGAGCATGACAGACATGCAGACGGAGCTGCAGGATGCCCTCCAGAAAGCTGTGGAAGCGGTGGCCCAGGAGCAGAGAGCTACGCAAGACAGCAAACTACAGGTGGGTGAATTGTTTTTTCACACAACTACCCACTACGTTTCTTGGATGTTTACTTACCTGTCTCTCATTTCGGGTCCCAGGGTAAGCTGGCTGTAGAAGCTCAGAATAAATACGAGCGAGAGCTCATGCTGCATGCTGCAGATGTGGAAGCCCTCCAGGCCGCCAAGAAACAGGGACAGCAGTCAGCACAGTCCATGAAGCAGCTTGAGGAGAAGGCTCAGAAAGCAGCATCTGAGCTACGTCAGGGCCGCATGGACTGGGAACAGCAAGAAAAGAGACTGAAGGTAAAATCTTGTGGTTGGCTGATGCCTAAAGATGTTAGAGAGCCTTAGGAATCACTATAAATGAATTACCTGTATGCATTTCTTTTTTCTGCTCTAAAAACTTTTGACTTTTGTCCATACAATGGAAGTCATTTGGAACTGAGGGTGTTTAGTTTTCAACATTCAACAATCAAAATATCTTATTTTGTGTCCCACAGAACAAAAACTCATACAGATTTTAAATGACTTCATTAAATGATGACAGTAAATTATTTTTTTTCTACATTGTTTCTCTACAGGAAGATCTTTCTAAAGAGCACAAGAGAGCTGATGAGCTGCAGAAGCAGAACACCATGCTCCATGAGCAGATGGAGAACCTGAGCAGCAAGATAACCGCTTCCACCCAGCAGCAGACTGCTGGAGAGAGCAGTCTGAACATCTCTCTGAACGAGGAGGGCAAATCTCATGAGCAGATTCTGGACATTCTCAGGTAAATCCTTTTATCAGAGCAACCCTTTCAAAGAATGACATGCTGTTGAAATGCATTACAATACTGTACAAGAAAGAGAGTTGTAGTGATGTGGCCTTTGTTTCTCAACAGGTTTGTACGGCGAGAGAAGGAGATAGCTGAGACTCGCCTGGAAGTGGCAGAGGTTGAGACCCTGCGCTATAAGCAGCGCATGGAGTACCTGGAGGGAGAGCTGAAGGAACTGCAGGACAGCCTGAATGCAGAGAGAGAAAAGCTACAGGTTCTAAAAAGTGTTTTTAGACAATTTTCCCAAACTCCCTACATATGCTATTAATTGGACCAACAGATAGCTCTGCCACAAACTCGAGCCAAAGTTCTTTTCCCACATTTTTTTTATATTTATTTGGTAACATTTTTCAATAATGTGACATTTGGTAACATTAATGTATTAACTAACATGTGCGAACAATGAACAATACATTTATTACATTATTAATCTTTGTTAATGTTAATTTGTAATGCATTTGTAAATGTTGCAATTAACATTCGTTTAATTAAGATTCATAAATGCTATAGAAGTATTGAAGTATATTCATTCTTAGTTCACGTTAACTAAAGTAGTTAACTAACTAACTAATGAACCTTATGGTAAAGTGTTACTGTTTGTTTATTTGTTTGTTGTTCTTTGTTTGTTTCATACTATATACATTTTTCAGTTTATTTATAGATATTGTTGCTTCTGCATGTTTAGGTTTGATAAGAGATCAAGATGTTTAACGCTTTACCTAACTTGATCTGATTTTGAGAAATATCAAATATCTTGCAATCAGTTAACATCTCAAATCTGCAGGTTACAACAAAGACCTTGGCACAGCAGGAAGACATAATGAAGCGAATGGAGAGCATGAGTGCTCTGACTGAGACCAACAAGATGCTGAAGAATGAGAAGAACAGACTGGAGCATGAACTACAGCAGACTCAAGCAAAGGTAAGACTTCAAGAGCACGCCGTGTGCATCACTCCTTAAGGGATAGTTCACCCAAAAAAAAAACGTCATTAATCACTCACCTTCATGTCATTCCAAACCCATAAGACTTTTGTTCATCTTCGGGACACAAATTAAGATATTTAAGTTATTATCTGAGAGCTTTCTGACCCTGTGTGGATGGCAGCAGTACTAATCAAGGCCTAGAAAGGTGGTAAGGACATTGTTAAAATAGTCTATGTGACATCAGTGTCAATATTAAAAAAAACAACTATATATATATATAAGTAATAAAAGAAAAAAGTAATATTGTGAAATGTTATTACAGTAATAAATAATGGTTTCTATTTTAATATACTTTTTTTATATATATATTTATTTATTCTATATTTATTCCTGTGATGCAAAGCTGAATTTTCATCAGCCATTGCTCCAGTCTTTGGTGTCTCATGATCCTTCAGAAATTGTTCTGATGTGCTGATTTATTATTGGAATTTCTTATGTTGGCAACATAAATGCTGCCAATTATTTATTTATTTATTTATTTATTTATTTATTTATTTATTTATTTATTTATTTTTTTAAAATGATTCTTTAAATAACAAGTTAAAAAGAACAGCATTTATTTAAAATATAAATCTTTTCTAACAATATAATAAGTCTTTGCTATTACGTTTTATAAGTGTAACACATCCTTGCTGAATAAAAGTGTTAATTTGTCAAAAAAAGAAAAGTACTAATCCCAAACTTTTAAACGGTAGTGTATATTGTTAGAAAATATTTCTATTTGAAATAAATGCTGTTCTTTTTAACTTTTCATTCATCAAAGAATCCTAAAAAAAAGTATCACAGGTTCCCAAAAAATATTAAGCAGCACAGCTGTTTCAGCATATTATAATGAGTTTTAATGGGATCATGTAATAATATAGTATATATGACTTTGATTGTCATATGACGTTATAGATGCGTAAGCTGGAAGCAGACATCAAGCCCCTGCAGGATGCCAATGGTGAGCTTAGTGAGAAGAGTGGCATGTTACAGGCTGAGAAGAGACTCCTGGAGGAGGACGTCAAGCGCTTGAAAACTCGCATACAGGTATCAGGATCTTCTATTAAACACTAATATGTTAGGTCAGTTTAATTCAGTCAAATGTGTTTAAACGTGACTAGTAGTGTGGTTCTCTGTATCTAACTCTGATTTAATTGTTTGTGCAGCAACTTCTTAGTCAGCAGAAGGACAGCGATCAGGAGGAAAGTAAGAAGCTTCATTCTGAGAGGGAAGCCCATATCAAACGCATCCAGCAGCTCATAGAGGAGACGGGGAAACTCAAGAATGAGGTGGCCAGGTCAGTGTGCAGTATGAATGATTTAACTTTTTAAAATGTGAGAATCTTTGTTTTGTGCCAGAGGTTTTAATAGAGCAGTCTTGATTCTCTGCCTACCAAACAGGAGCCAAGCTTCAATCACCACAGCTCAGAGCCAGGTGCAGAACCTGCAAGACAGCCTAGGGAAGGTCACCACTGAAAGAGACAATCTGAAGAAGGAGCTGGAGGCAAAGACCGTGGACATCCAGGAGAAACTTAAAACCATCACACAGGTCAAGAAGATCGGCCGTCGCTACAAAACCCAGTACGAAGAGCTCAAAGAACAGCATGATAAGGTACATTGTAACATATGGTGGTTCTCCTTTTTTTGCATTTTTACCAATTTAACCAATGCAAAGGTCCTAATTTAATATGACTTTGTCATATCTCTCTGACAGATGGTGGCAGAGGCGGCTTCTAAGCCAGCACAGGAACAGGAAGACCGGCAGGCTTCAGTGCAGGAGATTCAAAACCTGAAGAGCTCACTGAGTCACACACAGAACCGAACCTCAGAACTGGAAACTCAGCTGGACAGCATACAGAAGGTACTTATTTATGGCTTAGTGTGCTGCTCTGACAAACAAGTCTCCCCACAGATGGGACAAACTATTATGTGAGATGATTCTTTCATGAAGCCCTCTCTTGGATAAAGCAGTAATTATCATTCATTCATGCATGAATGATACAAACAAACCTCACTTGTTCTTGCGGAAGCTTAAACATGCTCATTGGTTTGAGCTTCTGTTTACCATATTTGATATACTCTATATATGTTGATCATTGTGTATATGGGTCATTCTATAATTGGGTAAATCTCATGTTAATTAATTTCATAGTTTTGCCTTCAGTTAGATTAGGTTATCAAGACATTTGGGTGTGGGCTTCAAAAATAAGTGTTTATTGTGATATAACTTGTTTTAGTTGTGTCCGAAAAACCATTGTCAACTAGGTTACCCGATAGAAAACCTCCCCTCAAAAAGGAATGATGTGTCCCATTCTTGCATAATTTTCACAGTATGATGGTATTTCCTCTAGAAGCACATGGATGAAACACTAGAAGTTATGTTTTCTCCCTTTCCCCTAATATTGGTTAAACAAGCAAACCTGTCAAGAGTGGATTAATTGACGATCAACAGTGTTACACAAGTATTATTGCTGCAAATTTTAACAAGGCAATTTAACTAAAACTTATGTTTTGTTTATGAAAATATATTTCTAATCATACCATATGCTCAGTAGTTCTATGCTTCCAATGTCAACTAAGTTACTTGTCAACTATGTTACCCAGTAAAGGTAACATGGTGGACAGTAGCAAACATAGATGGTTTTATGCGTGTATTCCTACAGATCACCTTTATTTATATAGCACTTTATACAATATAGATATAGAATTGTCAAATTCTAAATGTACCCCTAATTATAGAATGACCCACATATGAATAAAAGCCTAAATTAAGTGCTTCCTCACAATAATTGCTTTTACAGAACCTCAGTTGTATAATCCCTCAGAGCAGTGGGACGTTCGGTTTTGAGCTGTAAAAGTACACCGAACACAATCATAAACATTGCCTTCTCTGGTATGGCTTACATTTATATAACTGTAATAAAAGTGTTTAATCCAGGAAGTGAGAGAGTAAGAGTGTTTTTTGTTCATTAACTTTTGAGACAGTGAAGTGTGAAGTTAGTTTGATGGAGTGAGATGAATGTTTTGTGAGGCTTTAGTGGGCTTTTTTGGAAAAGAGTTTAATGAGGTTTTTTTCTGTTCCCTAAAGTGTTTGTTGACTTCATAAAAGTGATGAAGTGAACAAACTCAATGAGGCTGTCAGCAGTGCATTCAAAACATATGTGATGTTTGCGTGTGCAGACAGTGCAGGAGCGTGAAGCCGAGGTGAAGAGCCTGCAGGAGCAGCTGGCACAGGTGCAGCCAGAGCTCAGCCGACTGAGAGCAGAGCTACAGGAGAAGAGTAACCTTGAGGAGCAGCTCCGACAGCAGATCGCTGATAAAGAGGAGAAGACCAAAAAAGCCTTCATGGGCGCCAAGCAGAAGATCAACCAGCTCAATGGTTAGTAAACCAGAACATGTGACAAGAAAAATTAATCCTGCTGTTTTTTTTTTTGTTTTTTTTTGTTTTTTTTTCCCCAAAGGTCCTTCCACTTCATGAATTAGTTCACTCCAGAATTAAAATGTCCTGATTATTTACTCACCCCAATGTCACCCAAGATGTTCATGTCTTTCTTCAGTCAAAAAGAAATTAAGTTTTTGAGGAAAACATTCCAGGGTTTTTCTCCATATAGTGGACTTCAATGGAGATCAACGGGTTAAAGGTCCGAATTGCACTTTCATAAAGGTCTTTTCTAGCAAAACGATCATCCATGTTCTAAAAAAAAATACAAATTTATATACTTTTTAACCGCAAACTTTTTAACGTCTTGCACTAGACCAGTGGTTCTCGATTCCAGTCCTCGGGGCCCACTGCACATTTTGTATGTCCCCCTCATTTAATGCACCTGATTAAAGTCATCAGCTCATTTGAAAAGAAAGATCCATGAACTGAGTGTGTCAGATTCAGAAACAGATACAAAGCAGTGGGCCCTGAGGACCGGAGTTGAGAACCACTGCACTAGACTCTCCACTTCTTCACGCATTACGTAATCATGTTGGAAAGGTCAAGTGTGACGTAGGTGAAAGTACCATCTCAGTGTTTATAAGGCAAACGTGCAATGAAAGTCAAATGCCCTTTACAAAACAAGGTACAACGATGTTGGGCGATTTTGAATTTGGACGGAAAAATAAGTTTTTCGCCCTATCCTACCTTTTTGAACCAGAGTACACGGACGAAGAACTAACCACGCTCTATCTTTCCAATGTGATTATGTAATGCATGAAGTCATGGGTGTGCATTGTAGAGCTAGTGCAAGATGAGCATTTGTGGTTAAAAAGTATATGCATTTCTATTTTGCATGAAGAAAATGATCGATTGTTTTGCAAGACAAGACCTAATTCCCCCGCTGGGATCGTGTAGAGCCTTTTCAAGCAGCACTGAAACTGCAATTTGAAAAACCTTATTTTTTTTTAGACTAAAGAAAGACAGACATGAACATCTTGGATGATACAGGGGTGAGTAAATTATCAGGAAATTTTAATTCAGGAGTGAACTAATCCTTTAATGCTACATACCGCTCCCTATCAAGTAGCACATTATGGTTGTGAGGGTGTTGGCCTTTAGTTATGTCCTACATCCTTACATCACTGCATCCTTACATCACTGCGTCTACTAAATCCATGTGTTTTAGGTGCAAAGGAGCAGCTGGCGAAAGAGAATGAGGAGCTGAAGCAGCAGAGAGAGGAGCTGGAGGTGAGGATGAGTGCACTCAAGTCCCAGTATGAAGGTCGTTTGAGCCGACAGGAGAGAGAGCTGAGGGAACTCCGTGAGCAACAGGAGAGACACGGAGATCAGAAAGATGAATCTCAGGAACCTGGCCAGAGCAAGGTACAGCGCCACAAATGAGGCACTTACTGCCCATATGTTGTCTGGCCAATGCATGTACAAATACAATGTGTTGTGTCCAAATATTATTGTGTCCTTATTTGCATTTAAGGGTCTTATATATTTTGAAAGAGACTTTCTGTGCTTTATTTACTGAATTAAACAGTTTAATTGAATGTCCTCAATATTGATTTATGTACCTGTGATCTTTTCCAGGTTCAGGAGGCACAGAGGTCGTCAGATGCTCGCCAGATCACTCTCAAACCCACACCTGCTGCTGACAGAGGAAGGTAATGGTTCATATCTACCTAATTTTGCACTATGGAAGTAAGCTATTTTCTATTTCCATGCATGTTAAATAGTGTCTCTCTATATTTTGTCCATTTCCAGTGCCAGTGCATCTGAGCCGCCCACCGCTAACATCAAGCCCACACCAGTAGCTGCCACTCCCAGCAAGCCATCACCAATCGCAGGGAGCAAGTCCACCCCTAGGGCAAGCATCCGCCCAATGATAACACCCGCTCCTGTGACCACACCTACTCCCACAGCCACAGTCATGCCCACCACACAGGTGGAAACGCAGGAAGGTATGGGTGAAGATCAGGCTTTGACATCTGATAGGATGTGTATTAGTGTAAATTATAAGTTATAAGTTGTCCTTGGTTTTGTTCCATCAGCTCTCCAGTCCACAGAGGGTCCAATGGAGCATGTGACTGTCTTCGGCAGCACCAGCGGCTCAGTGCGCTCCACCAGCCCTAACATACAGACCACACAGCCAATCCTCAGCCTGCAGCAGAGCCAAGCCACCGCTTTCGTCCAACCCACTCAGCAGCAGACCACTCAGGAGCCAGCAACAACCATTATGGAGGCAGTACATAGCTCACAGATGGAGAGGCCATCCACTTCCACTGCTGTCTTTGGTACAGGTACAAAGAACCTTGAAGAAAATGCAAACATTTATAGTCAACATAGGATCAAAATGTACACTCATACATGTTTTTACTCTTGCTTTACTTGATTTATTTTATTTAATAGAAAAAATGTTAACTAGCCAAATAAATAATAAGAGACCCATTTATATGCTGGGGGAAAAAATAGTATATTGTAGTATAGTGTGTGATTTTACATGCACCAATGTGAGATTTAATAAGTATTAACATTTTTTATTTAATTTTTAATGTATTTATTATTTATTTATTTATTGACACCTTTACCCCCCAACCACTCCTTTTGTTAGAGATTTCTGACTAACGTGTCATTCTTCTGTCAGTGTCTGCAACAGCAGGCTCATCTGTGCCCAAGCGAGTGCGAGAGGAGGAGCAGGAGAGCTCCACGGAGGTGACCGACACCACACAGGATGATCCCACACACCCACCCATCACTAAGAAGCTCCGCATCATAAGAAAAATGGGCCTGGAGGTGAGCAGTGTATGTACATGTGCAGCTGTCATCTTGTGGGAGTGGCTTGAGTTATTTATTGAGAAATTTGTCTAAAGATATTAAAGATTTAAAAAAAAAATTGTACATTGCAACACTTAATTTTCGCCCAGGGGTCAGCTGAGGGTTTGCACATTATACTATGCAGACTTTTTGTTTCTGCTGTGAGTTGGATTTGTCTCAAATACTTATATAAAATATATATTTTTAAATAATTTTATTTTAACGAATATAGCCTCTTTCCTGTCTTACACTCGCAAACTTATGACAGAATCATATTTGTGAACATGAATATGTAAGCATAAAGACATAAACAGCCAAATGATTTTGCTGACATAAATAAACTATCAAATAAACTAGGGTTTGCAGAATTAAAAGATCAAAAACCAAATAGTCTATTTTGAAAATTTAATGAGGATATGGAAAAAGTTCACATTTTACTCTTCTGTCTTTGATTCACCTATTTATAAAGTATTGCAATATGAAAGATGTATATTTTTTCATCATTGAGCTAAAATGTAAAACTAAATCAACTAAAGTTTATATATTCCAATTTATATAATCAACTAAAATTGATGTATTTTGTTTGTAAACATTCCATTTTTGATAGAAATGAATATGTAGGTTTTACAATGTAATTAAATACTAATTATTTTAATCTTAGACTGTGTTCTTAACTTCATATAACAGTAGATATAAATAAAATTTCTCAAGATTAGTTTTTTATACATGGTGCTTTTGCTGTAGTTCATGTACAGCTTTTAATTTCAAATAGTTTCTCAGTTTGTTTTATAGAACAATAAATGTTGCAATAATGAACTTTTGGAAAAAAAATATCAATTTGTGTTCACTCATTAATCAGAAGTTATTGATCAGACAAGTTTTAGTTTTTGCGTTTTGAAGTATCACATCAGAAACGATTGATGGTAACTATGAAAGCCCGTTTCCACCACTGAATAAAAAAAAAAAAAAAAAGGTTATTGTGACTTCTCACAATTCTGACTTTTTTTTTTCTCAGAATTGTGAGTTTATATAATAAAGTTGCAATTGCATGATAGAGACTCGCAATTGTAAGCTATAAAGTCAATTCCGAAATATGACGTCACAATTCTGAGAAATAAAGTCTGAATTGCATGATCTAAACTCACAGTTGTGAGAAATGAAGTCAGAATTGTGTGATATAAACTGGCAATTCTGTGAACATATCAGTTTTTTTCTCCACAGAACTGGAATTTATTACTCGCAATTATGAGTTTATATCCTGCAATTCTGACTTTACATCTAGGAATTCTGACTTTATAACTCGCCATTGTGCATTATATATATCTCAAGACCCATTTTTAATTACCCATAATTCTTTTTGCAGGATGCTTCCGGCACTGAGGAGAGTAATGATGCTATGGGTGAAGCTCCAGGAGAAGGCCAGCAGCCTCCTGATGCCAGTGAGGTACCAGCAGTTAATCGTTTGATAACAGTATAACCACAACATTGAACAAGCAGTGCACCGATCGTGTCTCTTCATCTCTTACAGGAAGCATATCCCGTGTTAGGAGAGGGAGACGAAGAATCTTTGTCTCAGTCTGTCCCGATGGATCAGGTGAGCGAGTCCCAACCCTCCGAGTCTCAAATCAGCGGACAGGACTCATCCGAGGAGTATAAGCATGACGTCATCGTCATAGAGACTGATAGTGGCACTGAGGAGGAAGAGGAGGAACAGGAGGAGCCTGGACAGGTCAGTCAGATTTTCAGAGAAGCAGAAACTATGTAATTAGCAGCATATATTAACCTGCCTCCTTTGTGCAGTATGAAGATGATGATGCAGAAGATGAAGATGATGAAGATGGTGACGGAGGAATGGCAGAGGCAGCAGAGGAAAGTAATGAAGGCAGTGGGAGTGCAGATGCCAATGAGGCCTACGAGGGGGATGAGGCAGAGGTGAGCCCTACTTTTCTAACACTCTGGGGCATAAGATGCTTTTGTAATGAAAGCCAGTTGGTTACTAGAATGCAAGTGGTTTCATTGAAGATTCATGGCTTGCTCTGTCTCTGCAAACACTCTCAGTGTGATTATATCTTAAAGGGATCCCCTGAGTATTATAAATTGTACGGCTTAATAAAATGTAAATTGTCTCTTACTGAAATGTATAGTAAAAAACACATGGAAGACTTGCGTTATTTAAAAAATGCACATTGTTTAATAAATGTTTTGGACTATGGGGGGCACCATTATATCAATGACTTCCAATGGTTGCACACAGTGAGCTGCTGGCGCAGAGGCTTTTGACACAGTTCTCTCCACTTTAGCCCTGATGGTTTTGATGCTTTTAGTAGACCGCAGCTACTGAAAGAGCTTACCTGCTGCAGAGACAAAAAATGCTAAATGCCATTTTGGCAGGATGTAAACGTGTTAGTGTACAACATACCGAAGCTTGTCATGATGCCACAGCCACTAAAAGAGTTTCTCAGCATGAATTTCACTCCATATCCAGTGGTGTTTGGACTCTTTGTTGGGGAAAAAGCGATAGTATGGCATTTATTTTAAGCCCACGCTTATATCCATCGCTACTGAAGCTCACCGAGTGCAATAATTTTACATCATCAAAATAATGGCGCCTCCCAAAGTACAAAAAATTTATAAAACAATGTGGATTTTTTAAAATCACGTAAATCTTTAATGGGTTTCCTACTACGTATTTTAGTAAGAGAAATTAATTATGTTATATTAAGCCATACAAGTCGTAACACCCTGGGTTCCCTTTAAGATTGGAGTTTTTTATTTATTTTTTTTTTTATTGCAAGTTTCTGTGAACTGATTGTAATATTTTGACTGTGCTTATCTTTTTTGTAGTTTTGATGTGATTTTGTTGTGTTAGCAGGGCGATGGGGCCGCTGATCCAGGCATTGACAATGAAGAGAGTCAAGAAGCATCTGATTCAATCCAGAAGCAAGCAGACTCTCAGAGCAGTGGTACATAAACACACAATACATTCATTTCCCATGCTAATGCTGTGATACACTGCCATTCGAAACTCTAGGGTAGTTATGGCTTTTTAAAAAAGTTTTTGAAAGAAATATTTGATAGAAGTCAAAAAATATATTTTTTTTTAGAACAGTATTTTTATATATGTATTAAACTCCAGTTTTCAGTGCAGAAACTCTTAAGAAATTATTCTAATATGCTTATTTGCTGCTCAAACATTTCTGATTATCGATGTTGAAAAACATTACATCTGCTACGTCTGCTAGTTTAAGCTGGTCTTCAGCTGTTTATTTACTGAATCATTGGTTTTAGTTGGTTAACGTGTTTTTTGTTTTTTTTTTCTTTTGCTAAATCAGCTCATTTTAGCTGTTGTTTTTTTGTTTTGTTAAATCAGCTGATTTAAAACCAGTTTTTTGCTACATCTCCTGGATTTAGCTGGTTTTCAGCTGTTTATTTACTGAATCTGTTGGTTTTAACCGGTTGGTAACTGTTTTTAAATGTTTCTTTTGCTAACTCAGCTGGTTTTAGCAGTTTTTTGTTAAATCAGCTGGTTTTAAGCTGTTTCTTTGTTACATCTGCTAGTTTTAGCTGGTCTTCAGCTGTTTATTTACTGAATCATTGGTTTTAGTTGGTTAACATGTTCTTTTTTTTCTTTTGCTAAATCAGTTGTTTTTTTTGCTGGTTTTAGCTGTTTTTGGTAAATTAGCTGTTTTTTGTTTGTTTTTGTTTTCATTGTTGTTTTTGCTAAATCAGATGTTTTTAACTGTTATTTGCTAAATCAGCTGGCTTTTAAGCTTTTTTTTCTTTTTTCTTTCTTTTTTTAGTAAGTCATATGGTTGTGATTTAGCTGTTTTTTTAGCTGATTTTTTTCTGTTTGTTAGCAACATGTTAACTTTTGCTCTCAGGATCCTAGCAATCATTCCAAGTATGGAAAGTAAGCCTGTGTGTTTTTCTGTGTATCAAACATTCTAGCTTTGAAAGTTATTCAACTAAAACTTAAAATTATTTCAAACTTAAAACTTCTAAACTTAAAGCTGTTCAAACTTTATGCTTAGGCTTTCTCAAGAAAACTTTGTTTGATTGTCTACAAACTCATCTAAGTACAAATAGCATTTATAAATGTATTTACCGACACTTTGCATCGGTTTAATGTTTCCTTACCGAATTAAACTATTAATTTTTTGCAAAAACAAAATTAAAAATAAGAAGTCTTTCTGACCTAAATGTTTGAATGGTAGTGTATACTACTTACATTTTCCCTTTTCAGTCCAGCCAGACCATCAGGGAAAAGGGGTTATACAATCAAGTCTAGACTATGAAAGCTTCCATTATGAAACCTTTAGGAATAAGTGAGGAGTTTATTTGCAAGAACTGATAAACGCCACTTTAAAAAAAAAAATGCGTTTGTGAACAGAATCTGTTTTTGCAAATAAACTCTTCAAGTGACAAATCTGTTTATATTGAATCTGAAAAGGTTTCCTGTGTGTTCACAGGTGAAGCTAGTGTCAGCACCCTGGAGGCCTTCCCTGCTGAACCTGTGAGAGAGCACCAGCCAGTACCCAGCACCACCACCACTTCCTCTCTGGGTCCACGTCTTCCCCAATCCCCCCGGAGACCGCATCACACCCCACCGCCGCGCCTCAACATCCACCCTGTCCCTGAACTTGGACCCCCCATCATGCAGGTATATAGACCCATGTCCTATACTTGAAAGCAGCTCAAAACAAGAGTTCTGATTTGTTTCTACATAAATCCAGTACCTTAATTTCTGTATTACATCATTTTGATGACTCTACTATTCTGTACAGAGGCAGTCTGGACAGAGCAGACGGCCCTCGATGAGTCGTGCACCCCAGCTCACGCCTGGAATTGGAAGCATGGTGAGTGAACTTATTTTGTTTAACTAATATAAACATCCTGCGTCTTTAGTGCTTCATGATTTCTGACAGAGTGTTTTGGTTCTTTCAGCAACATTTCTTTGATGACGATGACAGAATGGTTCCTAGCACTCCCACCCTTGTCGTGCCACACCGCACAGATGGCTTTGCAGAAGCCATTCAGTGAGTCACAGTAGCTTTTACTCTTTTATAGTATGAAGGGACACGTCATTAAACACCTGCATTAATGATGCATCCCTCCATCTCAGTTCCCCTCAGGTGGCTGGAGTTCCTCGCTTCCGTTTCGGCCCTCCTGAGGATATGATGCCCCAGGCCAGCTCCTCTCATTCTGACTTGAGCCATCTGGCCACACATGGAGGTGAGTACAGACATGACACGCTAACGCTGCTTTCACATTGTTTCCGAATGACCTTGATTGTGATGAAAACCTAGAGTTTGTGTTTTTGAGCCATTCATGTCCATGGATTCAAGCATTGGTTTCTGTGGCAACACTGAACAATATTTTTTTTCAGTAATCATTATTGTGTAATTCAGATTTTGTAAAGCACTACTGTTCTTCAAAAGGTTGTGATTGGTAAGATTTTTGGGATGTTTTTATTATTATTTATGTATTTTATTTTAATACTCACCAAGGCTGCATTTATTTGATCTAAAATATACTAAAACAGTAATATTGTGAAATAATATTATTAAAATAGAAAACAGTTATTTGAAATGGTAAATTGTTTTGCTAAATATATTCCTGTGATGGCAAACCTGGAAACTCCAGTCTTCAGTGTCATATGATCTTTCAGAAATTATTTTAATATGCTGATTTGGTGCTCAAGAAACATGTCTTATCTATGTTGAAAACAGTTTTCAAAATTCAATACTATTTTGTCTAAATTAAAACAGGAAAAACAGAAATCAATTATTAATAAAAAAAAAATTGAGTGTTAAATTATTATTGTTTTTTTAAGAAGTTAAAAAAGGGAAAATGAGCATGCACAATTAAATATTTACTATTATTAGATATGATACATTAAAATAATCTTTCTCTTAAAATAATTATTCTCTAACCAATGTAAGGGCCCTATGAAATTAAGTTTTTATTTTTTTCCCAAATTCTGTTTTTTTTTTTTTTTTTCCTGGACCATTTTAATGGTTAAATAAAAAATATATATTATTTAAAAAGCATGTCTAATTATTTGAAATCATTAAGCATACACAATTTAATAGCAATTTATTAAAAGTTTTTAAGGCCCTGTAAAACACTCAAATTCAAATCTAGTTTTATTTAAGAAAATTCTGTTCCCCATCAATTTTCTGGATTCCATTTTAATGGTTTCATAATTTTTATATAAAATAAATATGTATGCGTGTTTATTTATTTTTCAGAAATACTGTAATTTTTTTTGTTAATCTAATAAATATTCCTGGAAAAAAAAGTGTTTTAAAAAAAAGAATGTTTTAAAAATATGAATGTTGTTTTAAAAATCTAGTAGTAGTAGTAATAGTAGTCGTAGTAGTCGTAGTCGTTTATTTATTTTTCATAAATACTGTGTAATTTTTTTTTTTTTGTTGTTGTTGTTTTGTGCTAATCTAGTTAATCTAATAAATATTCCTGAAAAAAAAGAATGTTTTAAAAATATGAATGTAGTAGTATCATTACATTAAGTAATACTATTCTGTTACAGTTTCTTCAAGTTAAACCAAACTTTTATTTTGACAGTGTGAAGACTTTAAGTTTCTGTTTGTATATGATACGACAATAAAATGCTCCTGAACTGACTCTCAGAGCAGTTCTAGAGAGTTGTCTTCATGTAGTCATTTTAAAGCGGCAGAGGCTAAAAATACCACAAGCGCTATGTGCGCTTCAGTATATGAACTAAACCATTCATTCACATACAAGATTAATATTTAAATAGTATTTTTGTGGCTTAATATTTAGAGACACTAGTCCATATTGTGTTTTTATTAAAGTGTACTTGATCTACTTTTGATTTATTCATCCAAAATTTGGCATGGAAAAGTATTCAATTGCTTAAATTTGCATTTCAGATTAGAGCTGAGAACTTTCATAACATTTCATTGTTTCCAGCTTAAAAATTGTAATGTTTTTGAAAAATTAATTGAATAAATTGTAACAATTCTAGTATAGTATAGTAGTCTAGTATAATTACTGTAAACACAAAATAATACCTGACATTCATCCGGTTTCTCTTTAGGGTTGGGCATGTATGAAAGTCCTCTCTTCCTGCCGGCTCATGATGAAGAGTCTGGAGGCAGGAGTGTCCCCACCACCCCTCTACAAGTGGCTGCTCCAGGTGAGCAGCTGGTGGAAGTCAAGTCAAGTTTGTTTGGTTGATATCCCAGTCAAACCTAACAGCTCTCCTCCTTTCATTTGTCTTGACAGTGACGGTATTCACAGAGAGCCACCCCTCTGATGTGTCAGAGACGGCCTCTCAGTCAGTTCCCATGGTCAGCACGTCCACCGCCAGTTTGAATGCACCAGGAGAAGCTGTCCCGGGAGACGATGGAGATGACGTTTTTGTGGGAGAGGCTGAGAGTGAAGGGTAGGCACTCGCAACAGAGTTTCATGGTTTACCTCAGAACGGCTCAGTTTATTCAGTGAGGTTATAGTAATTGTGTGTTTTCTGTGTAGGACGAGTAGTGAGGCATGTCTAGAGGGCCAGTCGGAGCTGGAATCCGCACAGCCGACTGATGATGCCAGCCTGCCCTCCACTAGTCAAGAGCCCACGTCCAGCTCTGCAGGTGCACACCATTTCACAGACTTGCTGTCTGGATTTGTTTTCTTTGTTTTTTGTTTTTGTGTGATTTCAGGCCATTTTAAGTCTTATTTTGACTTAAAGTGGTTATATCTTAAGTGTGCAAGTTGTTTAATTACTACTACTTTTTTTTTTATATATTCTTCCCATTAATGTCATTAAATTATTTGTTATTCTGAATTACCTCCAACCAAACCCACCACACACTTTAGGGCGTCTGTTAAACCTCAATGGATACAGAGGAGACGAAAGACACGCAAAATCCTGGTGTAACTTTACCTGCTGTGTCGCTGTTGGACAATGTTTCTTTAGAAAAACAAGCAATTTATACACTTAATGTTATATTTGTAATATTGGAGTTTTTGTACTACGAATTTTGTATTCTTAGATTTAGCAATTTACTAAGGACTTTCAAGGATTTTTCTGATTTTCAAGGACTTCAATCAGAGATCTCACTTATTAAACAGCGTCTTCCAAATTCTTAAAGATAAATAGATAAATAAAAATATACTGAGAAAATTATGCACAAAGTTCTGATCTAAATCAAATGACTCATGAACCTGCTTCGAAATCACGTTTTAAATCAAATGATTCGTGATCCGAGCTCTGAATTTTCGATCTGAAGCAAGATTCACGAACCCACTCAGAAGTATCAGTCTAAATCAAATGATTCAGCATTCGCGCTCCGAAGAATAATGCTTCGCGAACCATCCTTCCATCGTTTTAAAAGCTCAGTTTCACCCATAACTATACATGCTTTTCAAGCGATGTTGTAATTCTAAAATGAACAGCTCTTTTAATTCGATCTATTTTTTGCTAGTGAATCACTTGAAATAATTGTTCGCAGTCACAGGTGGTCAGTCAACAATTATTCGGAGTGGTTCCAGTGTAAATGACTCACTTAAATGATTGGGGTTTAGCTGTTCCTCTTTTTGCGTCTTCAGCCATGTTCACATGTCACTGTCAGTACTACTACTGGCTTAAAGGAGAAGGCCATTTCCAAAACAAAGATTCAGATATAGTGTACTCACCCCCTTGTCATCCAAGATCAAGTTCATTTCTTTTTTTTTTTTCAGTCATAAAATTGTTTTTTGAGGAAAACCTTTCAGGATTTTTCCCCATATAATAGACTGGTATGGTGCCCCGATTTTGAACTCTCAAAATGCATTTTAAATGCGGCTTCAAACGATCCCAGCCACGGAAGAAGGGTCTTATCTAGTGAAACGATCGGTTATTTTCATTAAAAAAAAATGCAATTTAAATACTTTTTAAGCTCGAATGCTCGTCTTGTCTTGCTCTCCCTAAACTCTGTGTATTCTGGCTCAAGACAGTTAGGGTATGTTGAAAAACTCCAATCGTATTTTCTCCCTCAACTTCAAAAATCATTTCAAAATCATCCTACATCACAGCAGAAGTACCGACCCAGTCTTTGCAAAGTGAACATGCAAAGATGATCAAACACCCTTAACAAAAAAGGTAAAACACTGATATAGGACAATTTAAAAGTTGAGGGAGAACATGACACGGGAGTTTTTCGACATACCCTAGCTATCATGAACCGGAAAAAAAATAGTCCAGGCAGAGTAAGACAAGACAAGGGTTTGCCATTTAAAAAGTATATAAATTGTATTATTTTAATGAAAATAACCCATTGTTTCGCTAGATAAGACCCTTCTTCCTCGGCTGGGATCATTTACAAACACATTTGGGATCATTTGAAGCCGCATTTAAACTACATTTTGGAAGTTCAAAGTCGGGGCACCGATAACTGAGTTTCAGTTTTCCAGGCCTTAAATTTGAAAAAAGTCAAATTCAAGTACTTCAAGTACTGTAAGCACCTTGTACAAACCGTGATTCTCTTTTTAGACACAAGCACCAGTACTGGTCAGGCCAAGCCTGCAAGCCGTCTCCTTCCTCAGCACCAGCCGCCCCGGAGAAACCAGATCATCAGGAGAGGTTAGGACCTCATTTTTCACTCATCTGTTTCTACAGTGCCTTGCGAAAGTATTCATTTTTTTTCACGTTTTATATTGCAGCCTTATGCTAAACTGCTTTAAATGACTTTTTTCCCCACATCAGTTTACACTCCATACACCATAATGACAAAGCAAAAAACTGAATTGTGACAACTTGAAATAAGTACATTGCATAAGTATTCAGTAGTTCAGTGTTCTAGAACTCGGTACTTAGCTGAAGCAAAGTCTTTTTGGGTATGATGCGACAAGCTTTACACATCAGCATTTGGCAATTATCTGCCATTCTTCGCCTCACCTCTTCACCTCGCAAACTCTGTCTCTTGCTGTGTGCTTAGGGTCATTGTCCTGTTGGAAGGTTTTGAGGTTCTGAATGCTCTGGACTGGGTTTTCATTAAGGCTATTTCAATATTTTGGTGCATTGAGCTTTCCTTCTACTCTGAGTTCTTCAGTCCCTGCTGCTAAAAAACAGACCCGCAGCATGAGGCTGCTGCCAGCACACTTTATTTTTGGGATGGTACTCTGCAGGTGATGAGCAGTGCTTCGTTTCCTTCGAACATGATATTTGGATTTGATGTTTATCAGACCAGAGTCTTGTTTCTCACAATCTAAGAGTTCTTTAGGTGCTTTTTTTGGAAATTCCAAGAGGGTGTTCATGTGTCTTCACTGAAGGCAGGATTAAGTTTTGCAACACTGCCATAAAGACGGGATTGCTGGAGTGTTGCAGTGATGGTGATGATGATGTAATCATGGAGCTCAACTAGAGTGACCATTAGCTTCTTGGTCACCAGTATAATCAAGCCCCTTCTCCATCAATTGCTCAGTTTCCCAGGAGGCCAGCTCTAGGAAGAGTCCTAGTTGTTCCAAACATCTTATATTATGATGATGGAGGCTGCATGTTTCTGTGAGCCTTCAATGTAGCAGAATTTTTTTCTGAACTCTTCCCCAGATCTGTGAACTTACGCAAGCCTGTTTCTGAGCTCTGCAGGCAGTTATTTTGACCTCAGGCCTGTTTTTTTTTTTTCTCTGATACACATTTTCAGCTGTTAGAACTTTTTCTGAGGTGTGTGTGCCTTCCCAAACCATACTCAAATGAATTTGCCATAGTTTAACTCCACTCCGCGTATTAACATCTTTTAGCGATATGAATGCTCCTGAGCTAAATTTAAAGTGTCCCAGAAAAGGGTATGATTACTTATGCAATGGAATCATTTCAGTTTTTTTATTTCTAATAAATTTGCAAAGTTATTACAAACCTGTTTTGTGCTTTGTCATTATGGTGTATGGAGTGTAGATTGATGTGGGAAAAAATAATTTAAAGCAGTTTAACATAAGGCTGCAAAAACAAAATGTGAACAATATGAAGGGGTATGAATACTTTTGCAAGGCAATGTACGTCCATCCTCTTACTTGTGTCATTAGTCACCCATTTCCTCACAAAAAGTAACAACACAGACTGGATTTTAAAACTTTTCAGTTTTTAATGAAGCAAAGAATACATGAAATGCATACAGAGGCTTTTCCTTTGTCAGTTTGCGCTCGATTGGATATTTGGTGTCTGTTCTGTGGAAATTTGAAATCTGAGATTTTTCAGTGAAAATTGATTTTGATTTGTCTGTGTGTGTATCTCGATCTTCTCCTGTAGGTGGTATTTTTCCTCGTGGAGGTCGGGGTCGAGGACTCAACAGGGGCACCCCCTTCTAAATCCACCCACTGTTACAGCGTCTGCCCAGCAGAAACGCTGATCACGTGCTCGTGATTGACTCTTCAAAGTACCTAGAATCAGCCTACTGCTGTTTTACTTTGTTAAATGTTTTGTTTCAATGTACTTTAAAACATTGGTTTGATTTATTTTATATTTTGTGAGTAATCATACTGACGCTCTGTTCAATGGTTTTGCTAATAAATGGAGAATCTTTCTCGCCATGCAGCTGCTAGTGGTGTTTGTTTCATGCTGGTCTTTCAGGCGCAGTTGAGCCACTTGCTGATATCATTCTGCTGGGAGGAATGGCTGACGGGGGCCGTCAGAGCAGGCAGGTCACTGCTGATCTTGACAGTCAGGACTTTAGCTGTAAATCGTAGAGATGGTGTTACTAAATGCATCACTTTAAATGTACTAATCAGACTCAATAACATATTTTAAAGTTAAATCTTCTCACAATCGGTCTTCACTTTTATTACACAGGAAATACTTATTGTGCAAGACCAAATGTTGTCACTTACGCCATGAGAGAACAAAGTAATCAAAACCATCTGACTTCCTGGGGTTGGGCATGGACAGGGCTGATGTCACAGGGCTGGGGAAGCCCTTCATTTTGAGGCTGATGTTGATCTCTCCTGACAACTGGATCTCTGTCAAATTAGAATAACATCGTAAAATAAATAATTTATTTTTTTCTGTTGCAGCATTAACGTTAACTAAAATGAATGCTATAAAATCTGTTAATGTTGGTAAATGTATTAACTAACATGAAAGGAGAATCAACAATACATTTATTACAGTATTTATTAATCATCATCAATGTTAGTTTATGAAAATACAATCGTTCATTGTTAGTTCATGTTAATTCACAGTGCGTTAAACACAAGTTTTGATTTTAAGAGTTAACATTAACTAAAATTTAATAAATGCTGTAGAATTATTCATTTTTGGTTGATGATAACTAAATTACTTAACTAATGTTAACTAATGAACCTTATTGGAAAGTGTTACCTAAAATATTTGTTTTATTTATTTTTTATTTGAAATAAAGCTGAAATAAAAATATAACCATTTGATGAAGTTAAAACTAAATATAAAATAAAATATATTAAAAAAAAACTAAAATGTTTATAAAAATTGTAAAAAAAAAAAAAAAAAAAACGTAACACTTTACAATAAGGAAGGTGGGAAATTAAAGAAAATTAAAAGAAAATAACTAGTAAAAGTTAAATAGCTAAATAAAAATAAATAAAATATTTTTAAAAAAATGGTAATACATTTATCACAGTATTTATTCATCTTTGTTAATGTTATTTCATGAAAATATAGTCGTTCATTGTTAGTTCAAGTTAATTTACAGTGCATTGATTGTTAAAAAACACAACTTAAGATTTTAATAATTAACATTAACTCAAACTAATAAACATGTTCATTCTTGGTCTGTGATACCTGTTAACCAATGAACCTTATTGGAAAGTGTTTTTATTGTTTTATTTTATTTATTATTCAAAATAAACAACTATTAGATAAATGTTGCTTTGGCAATTAAATGTAATAAGTACTAAAATTGCTCAAAATAAAACTTAAATAAAATTTAAGCTAAAAAAAATATATATATATATATTTTTAAAAAATGTAAAAAAATAAAATTATATATATATATATATATATTGGAAACACTACAATATGGTATCAATTGTTAACATTAATTAACCTTTAGTTAATCTTTGTTAATGTTAGTTAATAAAAATAAAGTCGTTCATGTTAGTTCACAGTGCATTAACTAATGTTAACAAATACAACTTGTGATTTTAATAATGCATTAGTAAATGCTGACATTACCTAAGATTAATAAATGCTGTAGAAGTGTTGTTCATTCTTAGTTCATGTTAACTAATGAACCTTATTGTAAAGTGGTATCAAAATATTTAATGTTAATGAAAACTGAAAATGAATAAATATGAAGAAATGCTATAATCATATTTAAATAATACTAAAGTTTTATTTCTATAATTTTAAATACTGTTTTCAATGTACTGATTACCTCGATTTAGCATAAAAAACAATTCATTACCTGCTTGTTTGCCATTCTTTGGAGTTTTGTCTGAATTCTTGGATTTCTTTCCGTTGCAAGTTGGTGCACTTCCAGAGGGAAATGTTACTTTCTGAACTGTGCCTCCTTAAATTAAAAAACACATATCATAATTAGTTTTCTCATTTTGGTCATTTGTAATTATTCTAACTAAACATAAGACACAGAGGGCTCCAGTCAGCACCTTTCTTGAAGAAGAACACAAACTCGGGTTTCTTTCTGGTGGCTGGGATTGGCAGAGCAGCGGTGATCTCACCGGTGAGCCCACCAAAGTCCTGGGACACAGATCTGGGATATCCAGGCGCCACAGCACCATTCTCCAAAACCCAGTAGTTGTCACCCTAAGTAAGAGAGAAACTGACAATTTAATAGATGTTCAGTGAACACAGTCAGTGATGATTTTCCATGTTCTTCGATACCTTAATGATGTAAGTCTTTCCCTGGCAGTTGCAGCGAGTGAAGGCTGTGTCGATGGGAGACGGGATGCCCAGTTCTTCAGTGATTCTACGAGCAGGACCGGCTCTTCTAGTCTTGGGGTTCAGCAGCCAAAAGAAATGACCTGAGATGGATTGCACTTTTCTCAATTAGTGTTTTTAGAAAAAAAGGCAGTGTTTAACAGTGCATATATACAGAAGATGTACCTCTGAAAACTATGATGGAGCTGTTGGAGAGAGCTGCCATTCCATCAAAGGCAAGGCCACTGCAGATATCAGGGTTTGAGTTGGCAACTTAAAAAACAGAAATTAATAGTTCACATATATTCATATTTATTTTACACTTCTAAGTTAATTAGAATTTAACTAGTTTTAATTAAGAATGTAGTAATTTCAGATATTTTCCGTATATAGGTGGTCATTTCAGGGATGTGAACAAATTCTGTGGTTCTATACCTGGTGCTGCAGGGCTGCTGGCTGCCAGGGCCTGGGCGATGTCTGCAAGAGTGCTGGGTCTACTTCCAGCAGAGGCAGGTCCGCTGGACGGCCCGTCACCTTGTCCGCTGATGGAGAGGGAAACCTGCACAGGGATGGTTAGGGGATTGCCAGAGGAAGGTCCTGCCACCTGTAGTGGTTCAGCTGCAGGAGCAGGGCCGGATTCTGGCAGAGGAAAACCGGAAGGGTTGGAACCCAAACCTGTGGGGGCATTTTAATATATTTTGATTATCAGCTCACATGTATTTAACGTTCTATGAATTTGTTGTCTCTTTCCTGTTAAAAGTCAAATTAATTCTTGATTCTTTTTAAAGAAACACATTCAGCTGTTACCGGGTATGTCAGAGAGTGTCAGAGGAGCGAAGATGTCCTGGGGCAGAGGGCCACCGGCAGGAAGTGATGCAGCATCAGATGGAGCCATAAAGTTATTCAGTGTCCCTGAAAAGAAAAAGAAGACATATGTACACTGCCGTTCAAAAGTTTGGGACCGGTAAGATTTTTAATGTTTTTTAAAGAATTCTCTACATATTTACTTGATCAAAAATACTGAAAAGAAAAACAGTAATATTGTGAAAAATTATTACAGTTTACAATAACGGTTTTTTATTTTAATACAGTGTATTTTAAAATATAATTAATTTCTGTGATCAAAGCTGAATTTTCAGCATCATTACTCCAGTCTTGAGTGTCGCATGATCCTTCAGAAATCATTCTAATATGCTGATTTATTATCAATGTTTAAACAGTTGTGCTGCTTAATATTTTTTTGGAACCTGTCATGCTTGTTTCAGGATTCTTTGTTGAAAGAACAGAATTTATTCAAAACAGAAATCTTTTCTAACAATATAAGTCTTTGCTATCACTTTTTATCAATTTAACACATCCTTGGTGAATAAAAGTGTGAATTTCTTTCTTTCTTTCAAAAAAAAAAAAAAAAACTGACCACAAACTTTTAAAAGGTAGTTTATATTGTTAGAAAATATTTCTATAAAATAAATAATATAAAAAAATAAATAAATGCTATTATTTTTAACTTTATATAATTAATCTTGAAAAAAAGTTTCACAGGTTCCAACAAAATATTAAGCAGCACAACTGTTTCCAACATTGATAATAAATCAGCATATTAGAATGATTTCTGAAGGATCATGTGACACTGAAGACTTAATTATGTTGAAAATTTATTTGCAGCTTTGCATCACAGGAATAAAACTACAGTTTAAAATAGAAAACAGTTATTTTACATTGAAATAATATTTCACAATATTACTGTGTTTTTCTGGATTTTTGATCATATAAATGCAGCCTTAATGAGCAAAAGAAACTTGTTTTTAAAAAAAATAAAACAACAAAAATCTTACTGATTCCAAACCTATTGGTTAAAGGTTTAGGATCAGTAAGAATTGTATTTTTTTTATTTTATTTATTTATTTATTTATTTTTAAAGAAATGGATACTTTTATTCAGCAAGGACAAATTAAATAGTTTGAAAGTGGCAGTAAAATGATTAATAAGCACTACATCAGCATATTAAAATGATTTATGCAGGATCATGTAACAGTGAAGACTGGAGTAATGCTGGAGTCATCACAGCAATAAATTACATTTGAATATCGATTTTAAATAGCAACAGTATTTCATAATATTACAAGTTTACTGTATATTTAATAAAATAAACACAGCCTTTATAAACAAAAGAGGCTTATGTATAATAATAAATGTAAGTCTGAACTTACCATCTCTCACGAGATCTGGGTTTTGCTGTGCTGCGAGACATGCTGCCATACACTGCTCAGTATAATCTAAAAAACGGCAAATAAAAATACATTTTGTCACTATCCAATCTGAATTTAAGAAAAGAGAGCAGGGTTCCAGTCAGGCTCTGACTTCTTTCTGCCAAAGAACACTCTTACCTTTATTGGTGTTATAAACCACTTCTGTTCACTGTTTTTTATCTTCTGCTTCTACCTTTGTGCTATTGAATGGATCTTAGTATCTTATTTGTTCTTTAGTTCTTATAACACTGGTTTTAGTTACCTGTCATCAGTGAGATGTGAGTTTGTCTTCACTATTGACCTCCACAGATTAAACATAGGCCTACATGTACCTGTCTCCTCACTCCTGCTGTCTGAAAGCGTCTTAGGTGCTCTGAGGGGATTCAGATCAGGCTTCTTGGGTGTTTTGGTTTTGGGAGGGACTTTATATCTAACGTGATGCAGAGAGAATGGCCTTTTCCTGAATAACATCTACAGAATCTACAGCTAATCAGTACTAAAGAGCTTCCTCAAATTGCTAAAAGGGTCACAACCCTACAAGGATTGAATAGACATTAAAATAATACCTGTTGGTTTGTTTAGTTTTGAGCTTCTTGCAGTTTGCATCTGGGAGAAAGCATCTGATGAGGACACAAAAAAGTCAAATTGTAATTGTAACATTTGCTGACGATATTAAGTATAGTCAAGTAATTTTTGGTAGTGTGTTTATATTGTGCGTCCTTGAGTCTTTAAAAGAAAAAGTCTGTAGTTCAGATAAGAGTCTTGTGTCATACCGCACTGCTCGCTGTAGTCGGGGCAGCAGGAGTTGTGGAGGACACAGTTTGAATCGCACTCACACTGTCTACCGCGCCGGAACGTCTCACCACAGCGACCCCTGCAGGAGTCACCTGCAAATTACACACAACAGCTTTAACCCTATGAAATCGACCGATCCCATTTGATACATGTATTTCTAAAGCCTCTAAATTAGCAACATGATCAAACCTCTGCTGAACCCCCTTCCCCTTTTTGATTAAATGTTAGTAATAAATAGGTTACATCAGGCTTTTGAGGAACATTTATTTGTACGTCACTGATCAGTTGTGTTGCATTGTATTATGTTTTGCCCCCACAATTAAAACTAGCTTCGCTCATAAATAAAATAAAATAAAATAAAATAATAAATACTGCCTATTATCTTACTAAAAGACTGAGAGATTTTTATCTAGTTTGGGCCTCTGAGTAAAGTTTAGGTGCCGTTTTTTCCCTCCTTGAGTGTCAAATAAAATAATATTAGGAGAAGGTTTTAAAAATGAACTCATTATAGAAATGATGCATAAAAATAATACTTTCATAGTTGCTATAAAAGTTTTGGATCCACTCATGAAAAATCGTAAATAAAATTATTTATTTATTATATTTATTTATTTAAATATAGGTGAATTGGACCAGGTAGTGAAGGAATAGTATCCAGCTTTCTAAAATAAAATATATTATATTATATTATATTATATTATATTTTACTTTTTTTCAAATTACAAAAATATTTCTGTAATTAAAGTTTGGAATCAGTAAGACTTGTAAGGCTTTTTTTAAACAAGTCTCTTTTACTCATAAAGGCTGCATTTATTTGATCAAAAATACAGAAAAGAAACACAGTAATATTGCAAAATGTTATTACAATATAAAATATACTTCAGCCATTACTCCAGTCACATGATCCTTCAGAAACCTCTCTAACGTAGGCTAGAGAGTTATTATTAGAATTATGAATTTTGGCAACAGTTGTGCTGCCAATTTTTTTTTTTTTTTTTTAAACTTTAGATAACTTGTTCATGATTTTTGGATAATAAAAAGTTAAAAAGAACAGCATTTATTCAAAATATTTATATATATATATTCTAACAATATAAGTCTTTGCTATCACTTTTTTTTAAATCAATTTAACACATCTTTGCTGAATAAAAGTATTGATTTCTTAAAAAAAAGAAAGAATAAAAACGCACTGACCCCAAACTTTTGAACAGTAGTGTATATTGTTAGAAAAAAATTATATTTTTAATAAATGCTGTTCTTTTTTATTTTTAATTCACCAAAGAATTCCAAAAAAATTATCACAGGTACCAAAATATTAAGCAGCACAACTGTTTCCAGCACTAATAATAAAAGCATATTAGAATCATGACACTGAAGACTGTAGCAATGATGCAAAAAATTCAGCTTTGTTCACAGAAAAAAGTTAGATTAAAAACGTTGTTTTACATCATAATAATATTTCATAATATAAAATTTTCTGTATTTTTGATCAAATAAATGCAGCCTTGATGAGCATAAGAAACTTCTTTAAAAACATTAAAAATCCTACTGATCCCAAACTTTTGAACGGCAGTGTAAATTCATAGTTTGGATTATTTTACTATTATTCAAATTTAAGAAATACTTTTAAAATAAAAAAATATCTTTTTTTTTGTTACTACATAAATTAAGTGTTTTAATTTAATCACTACTATTTAAATTTCAAAAATGAGTAAATTAGTAATACAAAATAATCATCATTGTGAGATGGTAAGAGTCTTACCAACAGTGCAAACATCCTCAAAATCCTTGCAGCACTCGCCGTGGACAAAACAGTTGTAGTCACAGTTACAGACCTGTCCGCGGGTGAACGGTTCGCCACATCTGCCCACACAGCTGCCTGCACACAACATCACAAACTGAATCCAACCAAAACCCCACCAGAACCAAGATAAAAAGTTCAAAAAATGATCCGACTCACCTTGAGCAGCACACAGCGGCAGAAGAACACAGGCCAGGGCCAGGAGGAATGAAACCAGAGCAGATCCAGTCATGATAACCCTCAACAGAGCAGCCAACACTGAGGAAATATGTCTATATGTCTAAAAAAAAAAAAAAAAACAAGGTATGAACTCAAAAAATCAAAGTTTCAGCGATTCATCAACAAAGTCATCTGTGTGCACAGAAGACTTACCAAAGAGAAGCGTCTTTCTGAACTCACCTTGTTGTATCCTCACACGCTTTGTCTCTTTTATACCGTATGACAGCTGGATTTCTCCTGTTGGCTAAAAACTTTAATTAACTACCGCAGCCCAATTAAAGCATGATGATGTAAAGACTAACCTCCTACACACACACAGTAGACAACAGCAGAAATGTGTCCGCAATGCTGACAGAAGTGTCAGTGACCTCTGTTAAAATGTCCTTGGATCTCAATGTTCCCCATGGGATGAATGGTTAATTTGATTTTTTTATTATGGCTATTAAATTTTCAGTGTCCAGTGGTTCTGATACTGGATTTCAGGGCATGAATGTTCATAATGCGGTCAAAATGAAGGTTTTTAATCAAATTCACAGCGACCCAAACATGTGACTGCAGATCACATGTTCCAGACTTTATTTAGTTGACACAGCTGGTGTTTGACCTTTCTAATGTGGTCATGAAAATTAAACTATGTACTTTTGACAAAATGCCTCACAGATTTCTCTTATTTTAAGAGTCGCTTGATTTGGTCCAAGAGTTGGTTTCATGTAGGAGGTCATGGTCAGTGATGACTGTTTAGGCATGTATATGTCTCGCATTGCTGCCAAAACTGATTCATTAGCTGACCCGAGAAAGACGTTGACGTAACGACCTCCTAATACCCAAAATCGAACCCAATCCAACAATGTAGGCATTAAAAAACTATACTGCGCTATGTAATAAATGTTTCGGCTTTTCTCTCAGTTCCTGTCACAATAAAATGACCATGCGCTGTGAAGAAACTTAAGCGCGAGAGAAAACATCCTCTTTATGGGAAGTGGTTTTAGTTCTGATGTAATGTCTTTTAGATGTTAACCAGTGTACCACACCTCCAAACACACTGCAGTGATTATTTCAATCTTCTGGTTTGGTCATGCGCTTCAAAAAGTCAACATTGCCTCAGGGACACCCACCATTCAGACGCATTGGTCCATGTGTCACCAACAGCAAAGGCAATAGATTTTCTGGTCAGACGTCGTTGTTGTTAATAGTCTGTACAAAGCTGGAGAAAAACCTTATAGACAGATCATGTTCTCAATGTGTTTTCATTTATTGTTTAAATAAAAAGAATTTATAGGGACAATTTGAGGCACTCCAGTCAGTGTCTCGCATCACAGTATCTGTTCTAGCGCTGTTAGATGTATCTGTCTTTGCACCCCAGCTGTTATTGACACAGGTACTTTGAGGTTTGGATCATCCGCAGTCATGGCTTTGCAGTCTAAAGATTTGCAGATTGTTTAAAAATTAACCATGTAACCTGGACGGATTTTAAATGTGCTTGAAAGATGTCTTTAATACTCAGCAAGACTGAATTTACTCAATCAAGAATACAAAAACAAATAAAAATGTCATTTATTATTGTGGTGGCAAAGCTTTTCAGCAGTCATCAGTATCACATGATGCTTCACAAATCAATCTAATTTGCTAATTTGGTGCTTGAGAAACTCAAAAATTCATATTATTATCAGTGTTGGGAAAGTTACTTTTAAAAGTAATGCGTTACAATACTGCTCCCTAAAAAAGTAACAAATTACGTTACATAGTTACTTTTTGTGGAAAGTAATGTGTTACGTTACTTTTGCGTTACTTTTTAAATCTGGACAGGGCTTGTTTGTTTTTAACTGTCACTCCCTATCTTGAACATAGACATGAAAATGCACTCTCCTAAGTTATATTTTTATAATTCATGAACAAAAATATTTTTGTAATATGATTTTGATGTACAATTTCCATGGTAATGCAATATCTGATTTTAAAATGGTTTTCGAAGGATGAATTTGGAGGTTTTTTAAGTTTTTATAATTTCTTAAAGGGGTGATCAGATGCTAAGTTCACTTTTTCATGCTGTTTGAACATTAATGTGTGTTGGCAGTGTATGTACAAATCTACCCTATAATGATAAAAATCCATGCAGTGGTTTTTAATTAATCTGTAAAAATAATGTCCCCTTTTTCAAATCGAGCCATTCTCAGATGCCTGTTGTTGTTGCGTCACACCCGCAGAGGCCGCTCCCATGATAGTTGATTGACATGAGCGATTTACCTTGAATCAGCCGTCACAGTCCGCCCTCTTTGTTTCCATGCTGGAGCAGGGATGTAAATTAGACAAGAATA
>JAHKKF010526426.1:0-10012 GCA_019740295.1 Labeo calbasu
ATACTAATACAATAATTATTATTATTATTATTAAATGTTCTTATATCAACATATTTTACAATGATTATTATTACAAATTATTATTATAATTTAAATATTATTTAGTAATTATTTATTAGTATTATTGAATATAATAATAATAATAATTGTAATAATATTAGAATATTATATATTTTTACATTTACACTACTATTAATGATGATAATAATTATTATTATTATTATCATTGTTATTATTAATAATAATATTAAATTAATCTTATTGGATGTATTAATAATGTCAAAATATTTATATATCAAAATAAAATAATATACAAATAAAAATATTATTATTAAAATATTATATTTATTAGTAGTATTGAATATTATAATAATTTTAATATATTAGAATATTACATATTAAATTTACACTACAACTAATAATAATAATCTTATTGGATGTATTAATGTCAAAATATTTATATATCAAAATAAATAATATACAATAAAAATGATTATTATTAAAATATTATTTAGTAATTATTTATTAGTATTGAATATAATAATAATTGTAATAATATTAGAATATTACATATTCTTAAACTTACAATACTATTAATCATTATTATTAAATTTATTCTTATTGGTATATTAATATCAAAATATTTTTAAATGATTAATACATATAAATTTTTTTCTTCTTCTTCTTATTAATAATAATTATAATAATAATAAAAACATTATTTAGTATTTATTTATTAATTTTATTGAATATAATAATAACGGAAATAATATTAGAATATTACATATTCTTAAATTTACAATACTGTTAATCATTATTATTACATTTATTTTTATTGGTATATTAATATCAACATATTTTAAAACGATTAATACATATTTAATTTTTCTTCTTCATCATCTTATTATTATAATTAATAATAATAATAATAATAATAGTAATAAATGTCGTATTTATTTATTTATTTATTTTATTGAACATAATATTAATTGAAATAGTATTAGAATATTACATATTCTTAAATTTACAATACTTATTTGATGTGTTAATATCATTATATTTGATCAGGGTACATCTGATAATATTTGAAAACAATTATTACATAGTTGTTTTATTATTATTATTATTATTATTATTATTAGTAATAATAATAATAATAATAATACAATATTATTTGATGTGTTAATATCATTATATTTGATCAGGGTACATCTGATAATATTTGAAAACAATTATTACATAGTTGTTTTATTATTATTATTATTATTAGTAGTAGTAGTAGTAGTAGTAGTAGTAATAATAATAATAATAATACAATATTATTTAGCCATTTTTTTAAGTATTATTGAATATAATAATAATTGGAATAATATTGGAATATTACATATTCTTACATTTACAGTGCTATTATTCATTATTAAATATATTATTAGATGTATAATATATTATTTTTACATGTTATTAAACATAACATATTTTTTGTTTATACAATATATTTATACATGCACAAATTTAAATATTAATTATAAATATGAATGTTTCCTAATAATATTTATAATGTATAATACATAATATAATAAAATATAATAAAATATAACAATAAATATACAATTAATGTTGCTAGAGTGGTATGGGTGGTTGGCAGGGTGTTGCTATGCTGTTATATTTGTATATTTATATATAAATAATATAAATATAAACAATATGTGTATAAATCTAATAAAAATAATCAAATCATAATCAAATATTAAATAATAAAAAAAATATATATGATCAATTTAATAATAAATATGCAAATAATGTTACTATAAAATGTAATTTTTAAATGTAGTTTTCTAAGCTGTTTTTGTTGTTATTTCCTGACAGGAATCACAGTGCTGCTGTCGCTCACCGTCTTCATGCTGCTGGTGGCCGAGATCATGCCCGCCACCTCTGATTCAGTGCCTCTGATTGGTAAGTGAAGCTGTCAATCACAGCGTGGGGGGGCGGGACTGACGTGTGGATTTAAACAGATGGAAATGAGCGACACAGATGGAGAGAGATGACGGCGGCTGCTTTAGAGACCCTGAAAGCCAGAGCCAGCAAACCACATTCATCACATTCATGCTTATGTATCATCCACAAATGGGACGCTTAGAAACGAGCGCGATCGCTCACCCTGAAACGGCCCCGATGGAGTCTCATCCTTATTTGTCTGTTCCCAAACGGACCATTAGGGAGAAAAAGCCGTCGAATAATGTCAGAGGAAAGCTTTTTCATATTGAGTGCTTCTGTTTTGTAACCTAGTCCACAAAAGGAGATATTTAGGAGAATGTTTATGTTTGCACTTTATATGAATAGTGTTTTAAAGGCACAAATCCCATGTGCTTTGTATTAGATACGATGGATAAACTATTATCAAACATAAAATTAGCAGTACATAAAAAGCACCTAATTTTAAATACATTTTAATTGTTTAGTGACAGCTTATTTCATGCTAAATGTGCAAAAATGTTAACATTTTTTGGTATTTTTTGCTAAATTTATTTTTTATTTAATAGTCCAGTTTAAAGAGATGTTATATCATTTTTATAAACGTTTTTTTATTTATTTATTTTTGCTACAAATGCATTGCATATACATTTTTAATTAATTTTTATTTAATTTAATTTATTTTTTTAATGATTGTTGCTACAAAATAAGGAAATAATTCAGGTTTTTAAACTATTAAACTGAATTTTGAAATTTGATATGAATTTTCCTCTAAAAGTCGCTTTGTATAAAAGCATCTGCTAAATGCACAAATAAATTAATTTAAAAATATAAAAATCAAATAAATAAATAAATTATTTTTTATTTAATTTGTTTATTTAATGTTTATTGCTATATAAAATAATTAAATCAAACATTTCAAACTTAATAAAACATTTTGAAAAATAAATAAAAAATAAATAAAATTAAATAGAAATTTATTTAATGTATATTTTATCATTTTATATAATTTTATTTCATTTTAATTTTGTTTATTTAATTTTATTGTTATAAAATAATAAAAACAAACAAACTCAACAGGGATTTAAACTGTATTCAGTTGTGAATTTTATTTTTTTATTTTCACTTTGGATAAAAGTGTCTGAAATACATTAATATAAATGTAAATTATACAATTTTATATTTTTTATACATTTATGATGTATACATTTGAAATTAAATTTATTTTCATTTATTTTGTGTTAATTTAATGTTTCTTCCTATAAAATAATGAAATCATACTATTCAGAATTTTGATATTTGATGTGAATTTTCCTCTATAAGTTGCTTTGTATAAAAGCATCTGCTAAATGCACAAATAAATTAATTTATAAATATAATAATCATATAAATAAATAAATTAATTAATTAATTATTTTTTTATTTAATTTGTTTATTTAATGTTTATTGCTGAATAAAATAATTAAATCAAACAATTTAAATTTAATAAAACATTTTGAAAAGTAAAAAAATTCTGAATTTTGATATAATTAAAAATTGTGAAAGTAAATAGCAAGTAAAATGAAACAGAAATGTATTTCAGGTATATTTTATAATTTTCAATTATTTTTTATTACATTTTATTTCATTTGATTTTGTGTTTATTTAATTTTATTGTTATAAAAAATTGCAGATTAAATACTTTTTTTAAAATTAATTTAATTTGTGTTTATTTAATTTCTATTGCTATAAAATAATAAAATCATAAGTTGCTTTGGATAAAACAATTGTGAACTAAATAAAGTAAATAGTAAATAAAATGAAATACATTTATTTCATGTATATTATATCATTTTATATTATATTTTAATTAAATTTTATTTCATTTAATTATGTTTAATTTTATTGTTTTAAAAATTGCTAATTAAATAGTCAATAGAAGTAAAATTTTATTGTATTTTTTTTATAATTTTGTTATTTTTTTGTAATTTAATTTTGTTTATTTAATGTTTCTTGCTATAAAATTATGAAATCATTTTGCTCTATGTGTCGCTGTAGAAAAAAAATTGTGAACTAAATAAAATAAATAGTAAATAAAATGAAATAAATTTATATTATGTATATTTTATATATTTATATTATATTTTAATTCAATTTAATTTAATTATGTTTAATTTTATTGTTATAAAAATTGCTAATTAAATAAATAGTCAGTAGAAGTAAAATTTTATTTAATGTATTTTTTGTAATTTTGTATAATTTTTAATTTAGTTTAATTGTGTGTTTATTTATGTTTCTTGCTTTAATATAATGAAATCATTTTCCTTTATTAGTCTAAAAATTGTGAACTTAATAAAAATGAAATAAATGTATATAATGTATATTTTATATATTTATATTATATTTTAATTCAATTTAATTTAATTTAATTGTTTATTTAATTTTATTGTTATAAAATAATGAAATCAAACAAGTTAAACAGGGATTCAAACTGTTTTCGTTTTAGATAAAAGTTTGTGAAATACATTAATATAAATGTAAATGATAACAGCAAAAATGACAAATTAAATAAATGGTAAATTAAAGTACAGTTTTATGCGTTGTATTTTTTATTTTGTATCATATTTAATTTAATTTTAACTTAATTTAATTTTGTTTATTTAATGTTTCTTGCTAAAAATAAAATGAAATTAAACATTAAGGTTTTAAATTGTTTTCAGAGCAGTCCCGAATTTTGATATTTGATATGAATTGTCATCTATTGTAAGTTGCTTTGCATAAAAGCATCTGGTAATGCATAAATGTAAATGTCAATATTAACATGGTTGCAAAACAAATAGCAAACCAAAAGTAAATACCTTTGGAGGAGGAAAAAAACGACATTGCATGATGGCGAAGGGTCAGAAACAGCGCCAAGTAAGTAAAGAACATAATAAATCACTTTAAACTGTGTCTTTGCACGAGCAGTGTTTCCGTGCAGGACGTCCTAACAGCTCTGTGTGATTTTGCAGGATTCAGGATCTTATTAGATTGTGTTTGCTGAAGCGTGGCGCTTTGTAATGGCACAGTAGCTGATCTCACACATCGCTGAAGATCTCATGAATGCTGCATCTACACGCACAGATTTCTGTGGATTCAATTTGTGTGAAGAAACCCTTTCGTGAGAGACGTGTTTGTGTGTGTGTTTCAGCGCAGTATTTTGCCACCACTATGGTGATTGTGGGTCTGTCGGTGATCGCTACGGTCCTGGTGCTGCAGTATCACTATCATGATCCAGACGGAGGAAAGATGCCGCGATGGGTAAGACAAACATCAACATCTCCGTTTCCATTCACGACAATCCCCAAGAAGCTTTAAGACTACAAAACGACTGCTACGTATGTTACAAAAAGCATGCATATGCATATTTTTATCTATTTTTTTAGTTTTTCCACATTTTTTAGCTTAGTTTTTATTTTTTTGTTTACATTTCGGATTGTGTTCGGGTCAAATTGACCCTGAAAAGATTTTCTTTTTCCTGAAAACGTTATTTCATACAATAATTTTTAACTTTTGCTACAAAACTTTTACATTACTAATGCATTTGTGTCTAACTTTTTATTTAGTATTTAATTTAATTTAGTATTTTGTTATATTTCATACATTTACTTGTGTTTTTTTTAACCTTTTGCACAAACATTTTAAATTACCTAAGTATATATTTCTATGTATCTATCACATTTTATTTACACTCATTTTTTTAATGTAAGTCTCTGTGACTCTCTGTACTAAAGCGCTGAAGGTCAGCGTGTCTCTCGATGCATGACGTGAATCAGATTGGACTGTCTTCAATCTGAACAGGACGTCGGCTTTATACCAAATGCATGAGACGGGACACTCGTTTTCAAACAAACTTTGTACAAACGACTAATTTGTCTTCTAGGCACAAGCTTAACACAGCCAACATGAAATATTAATCTCCATTTTTTGCTTGAAAAAGACATCTCAGGCCTTCGTTGTCTAGAATTACAATAAATGTTCCAACAGCAATTAGGAGGAAGCAGCGAACGCCTCGGGAAAAGCCAACAGCGTTATGATGAGCCGCCATTGATTCAGTCATATTGACTCAGCGAATCTCTGACGCTTATGCAAATACATCATTAAGAGCTTGTTAAGAGCAAACAAACTAATCATCAGATACTGTAGTCTTTGTAGTGTTTGTATGGATGGGTGCATAGCTTTTCTGCCATCTATCTATCTATCATCTATCTGTTATTTTATTTATTTATTTTTAATGTTTAATTTTATTTATTTATTTTTTATTTCATACATTATTATTGATATATTTGTGATTTTGTATATTTTATATTTTTTATTTTGTATATTGTATATTTTTATATTTTTGCTTATGTAGCTTTACCAAAACATTCATTTATTTATTTTTTTATTTATTTATCAATCATACATTATTACTGATACATTTTTAATTTTGTATATTTACATTTTGTATTTTTGTATATTTTTGCTTATGCTTATATAGCTTTACCAAAACATATATTTATTTATTTATTTATTTAGCAAACATTATTATTAATACTTTATTAATTCATTAATTAATTTTTAATTTTGTATATATTTTATATTTTAACTTTCTATATTTCTATATTTCTGCTGCAATAGCTTTACTTTACCAAAACATTTATGTATATATGCATTTATTTATTTATTTGTTTATTTATAATATTTAATTTTATTTATTTTTTCCTTTTTATTTATTTACTACTTTGTTTTTATTTCATACATTGTTATTGATATATTTTTAATTTTGTATACTTGTATATTTTTGCTGCCATAGCTTTACAAAAACATGTATTTATTTATTTATTAATTTATTTGTTATGTTTAATTTTATTTCTTTTTTCCTTTTTATTAATTTACTATTTTGTTTTTATTTCATACACTATTATTGATATATTTTTAATTTTGTATATTTGTATATTTTTGCTGCCATAGCTTTGCTTTACCAAAATATTTATGTATTTTTTTATTTATTCGTTTATTTATGTATGTATTTATCCCTTTGTTAATATTATTTTTCATTTGTAATTTTTAATCTCTAATTACTTATTTGTTTGTTTGTTTAACTTATTTTATTTATTTAATCATCAAATACAGTAGTCTTTGTAGTTTATTCATGAATGGATGCAGAGGGTATTTATTTGTTTGTTTGTGTGTTTTGTTCTTTATTTATTGTTATTTTTTTCATACATTCATTAATATATTTTTAATTGCATGTGTATTTTACATTTTTGCTAAAAAAAAAAAAAAAAAAGCACATACATTCATCTCATCCCTTTAGTAATTTTTTTGTGGGGGTCTATTTTCATTTTTACATTTTATTTATTTATTTTCATTTTTATTAATGTTTTCTTTTTATTTCATAAATTGATCATATGTTTTTATTTTTCATTCTGTGTGTATTTTTTATTTTGATACCAAAGCTTTACCAAAGCATTTATTCACTTGTTTATTTTTTTTAGTATTTGATTTTTATTTCATAATTAATATATTTTGAATTACAGGGATAGTTCACCCAAAAATAAAAATTACCCCATGATGTACTCACTCTCAAGCCATCCTAGGTGTATATGACTGTCGTCTTTCAGACAAATACACTCAGAGTTATATTTAAAATGTCCTGCCTCTTCAAGGCTTTATAATGGCAGTGAATGACTGTTGAAATTTTGAAGTCCAATAAAGTGCATCCATCCATCATAAAAAGTACTCCACATGGCTCCAGGGTATTAATAAAGCCCTTCTGAAGCGAATCGATGCCCTTGCATTCATCTGCTGGAACGCTACTCTCTCATTTTTCTCTCGTGTAATTTTAATTTTTGCGTGAACTATTCCTTTAAGTGTCCAAAAACGTTTGGGGGCATTGTATATGATTCTGTTTTGTCTTCCAGACCCGCGTTCTCCTCCTGAACTGGTGTGCTTGGTTCCTCCGCATGCGACGGCCTGGCGAGGAGCGAATCCGTCTGGCCTGCCACAACAAGCAAACTCGGCGTGGGAGCGTGTCCAGCGTGGAGCTCTCCGTCAGCCAGGGGGCGCTGCAGCCCAGCAACATGCTGTACATTGGTTTCAGAGGCATGGAGGGTGTCCACTACGCTTCCTCCCACGACTCGCACAGCGTCCTCTGTGGCCGTCTCATGGCCTCAGCCGAAGAGGACGTGCTGTTGCCAGGGTCGACCATGCCCACACTTGGGGCCGGGGCTGGAATCGGGGGCCGGGTTAATGGTGGTCTTATGGGCGGGGCCTTGGAACTAGAACTTGCTAAAATTCTCGAAGAGGTGCGATATATCGCTAAAAGATTTCGCAACCAGGACGAGGACGAGAACGTGTGTAACGAATGGAAGTTTGCGGCGGCAGTGATCGATCGCTTATGTCTGATGGCATTCTCCATTTTCACCATCCTCTGCACCATCGGGATTCTAATGTCAGCGCCCAATTTCGTAGAAGCCATTTCTAAAGATTTCTTTACTTGATGCTCGACGGTCTTGCTGTGAGAACTTGGTTATTGTATGATGTTTTGTACATCGCTCAGCAACAACTGAGATTCTTGTCTTGGATCTGTAATGGGTGCACTAATAAAACATGCTGACTAGGGCTGAGCGATATCAAATTTGATTTTGCTAGCAATAAAAGTAAGTCACATGATTTGAAGCACTTTTTATTCGTCCTCATCTTCCTCATCTTACTATTTGCTAGAGCGTTTATTATAGAAGCCCATTTCCACCACTGAATTTTTAAAAAAAAATTATTTTCTGACAATTCTGACCGTTTTTTCAGAACTGCATGATACAAACTCCCAGTTCTCTCGCAAATGCGAGTTTGCATCTCGGAATTCCGACTTTTTTCTTGCAATTCCGAGTTTGCATCTTGGGATTCTGACTTTTTTTTGCAATTGCAAGTTAGTATCTCGGAATTCTGACTTTTCTCGCAACTGCAAGTTTGTATCTTGGAATTCTGACTTTTTTCGCAACTGCGAGTTTGTATCTCGGAATTCCGACTTTTTTCGCAACTGCGAGTTTGTATCTCGGAATTCTGACTTTTTTCTTGCAATTCCGAGTTTGCATCTTGGGATTCTGACTTTTTTTTTGCAATTGCAAGTTAGTATCTCGGAATTCTGACTTTTCTCGCAACTGCGAGTTTGTATCTTGGAATTCTGACTTTTCTCGCAACTGCGAGTTTGTATCTAGGAATTCTGACTTTCTTCGCAATTGTAAGATTGTATCTCGGAATTCTGACTTTTTTCTGACAATTGCGAGTATGTATCTCGGAATTCTAACTTTTCTCACAATTGCGAGTTTGTATCTCGGAATTCTGACTTTTTTCGCAATTGCGAGTTTGTATCTCGGAATTCTGACTTTTTTTTGCAATTGGAAGGAAAGGAAAGGAAAGGAAAGGAAAGGAAAGGAAAGGAAAGGAAAGGAAAGGACGTGACGTGTGGCCAAGTATGGTGACCCATACTTGGAATTTGTGCTCTGCATTTAACCCTTCCAAGTGCACACACACAGTAGTGAGTAATGAACAAACACGCACACACACACCGTGAACACACACCTGGAGCAGTGGGCAGCCATATTGCTATCGCTGCGGTGCCCAGGGAGCAGTTGGGGGATCGGTGTCTTGCTCAAGGGACTCAACTCAGTCGTGGTAGTGAGGTTGGAGAGAGCGCTGGTTATTCACTCCCCCCCCACCTTCAATCCCTGCCGGACGTGGGACTCGAACCCGCAACCTTTCAGTTACAAGCCCGACTCCCCAACCAGTCTGTATCGAGTCTGTATCTCGGAATTCTGACTTTTTTCTTGCAATAGCGAGTTTGTATCTCAGAATTCTGACTTTTTTCACAATTGCGAGTTTGTATCTTGGAATTCTGACTTTTCTCGCAACTACGACTTTGTATCTCGTAATTCTGACTTTTCTTGCAATTGCGAGTTTGTATCTCGGAATTCCGACTTTTTTTCTCGCAATTGCGAGTTTATCTCGGAATTCTGACTTTTTCTCTCGCAACTGCGAGTTT